>PVIA01017893.1:0-14330 GCA_004024845.1 Tonatia bakeri
TCCAGAAAAGAGCGGCAGGCGCTGGCGGGGGTGGGGGGGTGGGGGGGTGGGGGTGGGGGTGGAGGTGGTGGGTGGGTGTGTGTGGTGGCGGGCCCCGAAGTCCAGAGCCTGCGCCCAGCAGCCCCTGGCACGTGGCGGTATCTTTGCCGGTCCGCCCAGAGCCCCGGGCCAGGGCGCCCTGAGAGTTACACTCGCCGGAGAGGGTTGCTCCGCGGGTCAGAGCGGCCCAGCGCGCCACCCACCCGGACTTCCCTTGCGTCCGCCACGTCTCAGCACCTTCCTTTTTCCTCGCCTGATCTCCCTTCGCTCAGTTCTAGTTCAGTCTCCAGAGGGTCAAAGCAGTTTATTACACTGCTCAAGCCCCCAACTAGAACCACACAAGCACCAAAACGAAACAAGACAAAACAAACCTCTTTCTATTTGCAAAGGGGAACCCCTCCGGGGACAGGCGTTGGTGTCCCTGGCAGGTTTTGCGAGTATCTTGTTTTACAGTTTGGAGAGGGATAACCTTGATGCTTCAGGTTTGAGCTCCCTCTGGAAACGGAAGGAGAAATGACCCCAGCCACGGTCCTTATTTTATGGTACCGAGAGATCGCAGGTGTGGTTGCTGCTATCCCCTGCCCTTCTCCCTGAGCGCACACAACAGGGATGAGCGGCTCGGGAAACTTAGTTTCCCCGAACCCTCCTGTGGAGAGGGCGTACGTCGTCTCAGGGTGACGCTTTGGGGTCAAGGACTTGAAGAAATGTAATGAAGAGTCCCAGCTCCCTGTCGGCCTGTCGCAGTGTGGTCTGCCCTCCCACCCCCACCGCCTAACCCCATCTAGTGTGGTTCTGACCTCTGTGAGGTCGAGGGAATCGGGACTCTCTGTCTCTAAGTCGTGGAGCCCCCCTGACTCCCCGCTGGCCCAGCCAGGGAGGACTCCAAGGCCGCAGGTGTCGTCCTCCGGCACCTCAGAGTCAGGGGCCGGGCCGCGGGTCCAAGTCTGGGCCCCGATGAGCGACTTTCGCCTGGGAGCTCCCAGGCGGCAGGGCCCCGAGGCTTTCCTGAAGGCCTGCTGTCTTCCCGGGTCCTGAGGTGCCTATGACAGCCATTTGCTCCGTGAGCGCTGAGATGGCCGTGGTCCTCGGCGTCGCCGGCCGCGAGGGCAGCCAGGAGACACCGTCCCTTCCTCAGTCAAGGGCCCTTTCCCCGGGGTGTCTCCTCACGCTCCTCACCCCGGAAGGGCGCTCCTTTTCGAACGAACTCTGTGCTATGCGAATCAAACTCTCTGTAAGGGCCCCGAGACCCTTCCCTGCCTTTCCTCGAGGCCCGGGCTTTCCCGCCCTGAGCACGGAGCCGGAGGGAGCAGCTCCCGGAAGCGAGGCCCACATCCGGGCACCAAGCCGCGCTCGCGAGGCCGCCTGCGGGCGCTCGACACCGGGGTGGCTCCCTGAGTCGTGAGGGACCCGGGGCGGGGCTGGGCCACCGAGACCTCGTCTGACCCCAGGAGCCGTGCTCGGCTGGCGCTTCAGGCCCCTACCCAGAGAGTGATTGGAGTGACCAAGTCCCAGGCCTGCGCGGGGGAAGGTTCACTGAGGAAGCCAGGCCCGGCCGGGGGGTGGCGCACGCTCCCCGAACCCCGGCCCTCGCCCTCGGTCGGCGCCCGCACTTTGAGTCCCCTCAAGTCCCAGCCGCAAACGTCTTTGGAACGCGCCAGGAGGAGTGTGAGGCGGCCCCGCCAACCTATGTGAGATCCCGAGACCCACCGTCGAAGGAGCGCCTTTTGCCCGTCTGCCCCTGTAGCCCTCTCTCCCCTCTCTGGCCAGCGCGCTCTAATCCTCGCTCTCTCCGGGCTGCCCCCCAGTCTGCCCAGCCTGGAGCGGCCAGTCCGCGTTAGGCCGAGGTGGGTGGGCGGCAGGGCCTGGGGCCGGCGGCGACACCTCGACTCGGGTTTTCTAGTATAAGGAGGAACTCGGTTTTATGAAGCTGAAAGTCTGTGGGAGCTGAATTTGTGGCGTTAGGCATTTTTGAAAACACCCATCAGCAAAGCGGGAACAGCACAGAGAAACTGCTGTGCAGTTCATGAAGAATGTTGGGGAGAAGAGATTTCGGAGAGATTGTTTTATAATCTCTCAAATTAGAAAGTTGGTATGTGTCTCACCAGCAGCACACTGAACCGTATCTTCCTTCAGACAGGGATTGCGAAGCGGAAATACCATCACTCTTCAGCCAAAGTTGTGAGGACTGATTGCAGGGGGACTGGTGCTCCAGATGTTGCACTAGAGGCGCTGCAAGTGTGAGCAGGTAATGTGGAGAAGAGTGACATTGTTAACAGAAAGCATCTAATTAACAATGACTTCATTTGATTGGAAGGATGAAAAAGCCTTTTTAAATCAATCCAGATTCACTGGCCTAAGCTCAGCCAATTTATGAATATGGAGCCTGACTGGGGTCTGCTTTCTTTCAAAGATGTCATCTTAGGGGTAATAGCATAGGTGAAGTCATTTGGTTACACTGTGGAAACTTTTATAGTGCCTTCCTTGGGAATTTAATTCAGTGCTTCTTCATTTTATTAGGAACAGACTGACTCCATCAACTGTGCTCTCCCTGTTTAGAGGCAGGACTGCTTGAAGCAATTAGGTCCACCAATTAGCATAGTTTTACTGACCCTAGCAGCAGCACCGCTTCTTAGATTATCCATGTCTTCAAAGTCAGGGAAAAGCTGGAGCACAACATGCTTCCCAGGTGTCCAGGTTGGAAAATAAGCCCACAAGCAGGGTAGCACAGCAGCGCAAAAAGTTTCCTAATAGTCCCCAAGTGTTTGTTTCAGCAAATTCAGGTGGATTTTTCTTCCTTTTTCTGATTCTGGACTCTGTAATACCTCCTTACTTCGATACAGCCTTTAACGCCTCTCTTCTGTGGCTGTATTTTTTTTTTGGCAGAATGGCTTTTGAGAAAGTGAATTTTCTTCCTTCTTTTCTGCCTGCCTGTATGGTAATGATGCTGTGGATAATGTTTTGAAGGTGTACCTTCAAGACTTTGCTGCAGTCTCTTCACTGTCACCTTAGTCATTTGGTAGCCAACATCTTTAGTACAGCAAAGTGTTTAGAGCCCGAAGTCATCTGGGAAAGAAGGGGCTTTGCTTTTGCCACTGTCCTGGGTAGTGAAGGGATTACATTTACATAGCTATTTAGTCTCTCTCTCCCCTAAAATATATATTCCCCTGTAAGATTTCACTAGATTAAATTGTTGGCAGTTCATCAGTAGCAGCAACAATGTAATACCTCTAACCTTATTAAATCAATAAATACTAGATCCATGCATTGAATTAAAAATGCTTCAGTATGGTCAGGAATTGCAATCATATAGCCATGGACCTTAGAATTGAAGATGCCACTCAAAAACTGTCTAGTTGGCATTTATTTAACCTTCTTTTTCTGTTTTGGGTCTGTGATTAGATATTCAGAGCTAACATTTCAGGGACCATTGCGATAGATTGTTTATTTTCTGAAAATCCTTTTCTTTCACTAACTCCTCACATTTAACCAAGAAAATGATGTGTGCATTTAACAGTAGCAACACATTGTGACTTTATAGTTCTTGTCATTAATTTTCACCCAGGGAATATACTTCCATTCAGTATACAATACTCTGTAAGATATACTCAAGGTACATACATTTCTACATAAGCACAGCTAAATTTAGATGCATATGTTTTTGTACATGTATAAATAAATATACTCAGTGTGAGTGTATGACTGTACATTGATTATAAGTTTATTTTTAAAAAAGAAACCATGTAAATTTATCTTTCAGCATTGTCAATTGTAATCATAAGCCAAAGTACTATTTACTGTTTTAAAATAAGTTATTTATAATCTGATTTCCTTATTGAAATTTATTCTGCAAGAGAAGAAATTAAAAATTTTCAAGTCTTTAAACTTAACAGAGTACTTAGGAAGTTATACGCCTCTTAAATGATTACATTCTATGTGTGAAAAAAATACCTCAAATGTGGTTTACCAGAAATTGGTCAGTTTTAGAGTAGTAGGCAAATTTACAGTTAGTTCCTACTGAAAACAGAGAATATGTTTAACACCTGGAAGTTTAATGGAGAAAGTAATATTACTCTAGCCAGATATTTGTTCCTACTGAATAATGATGCTAATTATTTAAAAACATGCACCCCCAATTGATGTCAGCAAGCATATATGGTACTGAATTCTAAGATATAGTCATTGGGCCTTGGGCCTTTCACACTGTGAAAGAAAAAAATCTGTATTTGGCAAAATAGGCAATCAACTGAAATCTGTCCCCTTTAAATAAACTGATTCCTCAGTATTTTCCCACTGTTGGTGTAAGTTGTTGTCTGTGATGTCCCCTAGGGCTCTTTCCTCTGCTCTCTGATTTGGTATATAAAAGCAGCTCTGAATGATGGATTACTGTGTCATTGCAGCCTGCAAAGGATTAATTTGTTTCATTGATTTCTCTTTAGGCAGATTGCCAGAATTTGCTGCTTCCCACCTTTCCTTAAGACTTCTAGAAGTAATAGACAGTAATAGCCTAAGACAAATCAGCTCCTTCTCGTAAAAATACAATCATGAAACTAGGAGTCTTATGAAAACTATGTCAAACTTTTTATTGGCATACTGGGAGAACAATTAATAGGCTATTTTATTTGCTTTAGAAATATTTTTAATTGAAAAGTTTCCTTGACATGGTGACTTAAACCACATCATATTAATGACTCTTAAGTAAACACTAATAATGCTTGTCCCATTCAAATTTTCTCTAATTTGTAAGGATCATGTTTACTCAGGATAAAAAAAAAAGTTATCTATGAAATTTACAAATACTTTTCTTTCTATGCCAGGTTTTAGGATCAAATAACTTGCCATTATAACTTTAAGCCAATTTATCTAAAATATATATGTAGGATTATTTGACCCAAAGAATTTTTAGAAACTTTGGACAAGGACAGTGTATTAGAGCATAGAAATGGGATTGTGTAATTGTTGAAAGAAACAATAACATTTTATAATTAAAAAAGTAGTATCTGCTCATAATAGAGAATTTTCAAAAGTTAAAACAACATTTTGTGTATTTTCTCTAAGCCTTTTTCCTCTAAGTGTTTATGTTTTTATAATCATATATTTATAAAAATTGCAGTTAGCACTTCATACTCTGCTATTTTTCAGTTGATGTAGTACAATGAAATTTTTCCTATATAATTAAAATTATTATTAAAGTCATTTATATTGACTGTAAAATATTTTAACATATACTTTAATTAATCATCATTGTAATATTGGTGAGTTAGATTTTTAATTTTCCATTATAAATAAAGTTATGATGAATAACATTTTAAATAAATCTTTAATCATCCCTCTAGTTATTTCCTTATGATATATTATTAGAATAGAAATTACTTGGACTGAGGGTATAGACTGTTTTTGAAGTTTCTTTGTATCGATTACCAAATTGTTTTCCAGAAAGGTTCTTCCAGTGTACACCGGTAGTGTTTTAAAAGATTTCTCTGTAGAGCCAGCATTCTAATTCATGTTACATGAGCAAATAAAACAGAACAATAGTCTTTTCCTTGTGTTCTAAAAGTAGTGGCAGCATTTTGCATATACTTAGTTTCTCAAAGTGTTTTCCCAAATGCAGATGTGAAATAGGCTGGTTATACAAATCTATTTGTTTCCCTTCTGTGGTGCTGAAAATTATATTGATTTAATGATCTCAAGTTATACTTTTTATGCAATTAGTTGTCTAGTAAAAACTAATATTGTCATGTGCTAATGTCCCTTTTCCTCTATTGTGCTATGGTAGCAGTCCATGCAATATCAGCAAGTTTATGCTTTTCCTGTGCATTGCTGAAAGGAAAAAGGAACATCTGTTTCCATTATATATCTGCATCATAATGATAACAATTAAATAGCTATTATGGTATTATACAGTAAATATATTTTGCTAAATGACCTATACTTTCTTGTTTGAAGATTTCAGAGATTTCAGAGGCATCTAGGTTTTACAGGTAGTTTCACGTACCATTTACAGGTAGAGAAGCCTTTACTTACTTTAGGTAAATCATTGCAGTTTCTTTTTGGCTTGGTAAAAACAAATAGACAAACAAACAAAGAACCCTGAGGCTTGAATACTAGGCTCTCAGATACGACTCTTGAATATATTTCTCTTAGACATATGTTTAGAATACAAATTATTAGTATTTCTCTCAATATTCTTAAATGAATTAATCATGGTGCTAATAATATAGTTCATGTTGTGTTTTGTGACATTTGTGTACTGTTTATATTTTACTAAGCTGCAAAACTGGTGATGTGCGTGTGTGTTTACAGCCTACTTCACTCTTTCGTTTTTCTGTATTAGGGGGACATAATGATATTTACCTTTTAAACTCAGCAGGAGAATGTTTGAAACCACACTATCTCCAATGACCTTTAAAATTCCAGAGAAATTTGGATAATGTTGTGGTTAATGTTTTGGTGGTTATTTAAAAAAATTACTATAAAGTATTTTAAGCAAAAAATCATTTGTATGTTATATATATAACTCCATGTACTCCAAACTGGATTTGAGAAATAAAATGTTATCAGTACAACTGAAGCTCTTCCTGAAAAGGTGATCATTATCCTACATTTGATTATCATAACCCTTTTTGCCTTGTAAGTCCTTTTTTCACATGGTCTAAAAATTTGACTTAAATGACTTGCCCTCTTAAATGACTGGGCATATCTCTCTGCTTTCCTGTCCTCATCTGTGAAGTTGAGAATAGGTCTGTGTGTTTTCTGATGGTCTTCTAGCCATCATTTTAAAACGGGTTTTTATTATCTCTTGTTTTCCATATGAAACCAAATGAACAAAAACAAACAAAAAAAAACAAAAATGAAAAACAAAGACAGAGGCTCAGAGAGGTTAAGTAACTTGCCAAAAAATTATAGTAAATCACAGACCTGGTAATAAAACTCAGTTCTCTTCACTTCAACTCAAACACTCTTTTCTTCAGTTCATAGTGTCATCTTTTGGGTACTAACTGACTGACTACTGTTCTAGACTGTGATTAAAGGCTATCCAAAGGCTGTGTGATTTTGTGATTGTGGGTGCAAGAAAGGGTTCTCTCTTAGAAAGTCTTTTCTGTGGGTAAAACCATTAGAGTCACATCAGTCTGAATGTTACTTACACAAGAATGCTGTGTGTCCTGCAGAGATTGTGATTCCCTTTGTATTTTCTGGACTTTCCTGGAAAGAATGATAGTTTGGGTATAGTGAGGCTTTCTATAGGTACCTCACCTTACAGTTAATTTTCTGATCTCTTTATGGTAACTGGACCAGGAAAATAGGGATGGACAAAAATATACATGTCTCTTTATCTGTTTGTATATCTAAATTTCAATATATTTTGGCAGTCAGGAGTTTAACAAATTCTTTCCTTTTCAATGTCTTTTTCTATGGTCAAATAACAAACCACTTTCTATTAAAAAATTAGTTTGTTTTTTGTTTCTATTTAGCAGCTAACTTACCAGAACGTAACTTAAATTGAAAGTAACACAAATAGAATAATGTGGAAACACATTTTTAAAATCTCTTTGGAGAAAATCCCCATTCTAAAAATGGCAACTTAGAATTACATGCATGTAAGTTCTCTTTCAGGTTTTCACTCTTAACAAAATTTAATTCATTCTTAGTTGAGATGAGTAAGCTTGACTCATAATATTCACAAAGTACCATGCCTCTTCTATGAAAAAAAATAGCATTATAACTAGAGGCGGAGTTATGTATCTTATTGTAAAACCATCTTTTTTAAAATCAGTTGCTTCAAGACCAGAAAGTTAGTTTATAAATTATTTACTTCCTTCAGTAAATACATACTTGGAAACTCGTAATAGTAGGATCATTTTTTCTTTTTTAAAGGCAGATGAAGCTACTAATGGTAGCTTTGTCAATGCTATAAATATTCTCAGGGTAGTGGTGTTTTAACAAGCAAACCAGATAACATTTTTTTCGGAGTATTTCAGGCCAGTTATTTTATGTGTTCAGCAGCTTCTAGTAGGAATATTTCCCTAGCACTATTAGGTTGAGGGGGGGAGACCCAATATAATCAGATATCAGCATTCAGGTACCCATTATATTTAGCCAAAATTATTGGCTTACTTGCTTATACTCACTAAATATGATTTCTTTCACTTCTTTTGCATTTTTATGTGGAGAGAAAGGTGTATGTGTTGTAAATATTTCAAAAAGGTAATTCTTGTCTAGTTGAAAGTTCTGGTGAACATCTATAATACATAATATAAAGAATTTTCTGCACTGGTTAATTTTCCCCATGTTGTGTAGCAAGTTTGTGAAATTCAAGAGAAAAGCTATGGGTAAAGGAAACTAGCCCCTGACTGACCTGTTTTCTCCCTGATCACAATATGAATATGTATGATGGAGGTGAGAATATGGAATCTTAATCACCAAATTGGCAATGCCAAAATCAGAGGGATCCCAGTGAGACACAAGAATCTCTGGTCATATATAGTCCACATGTGTTACCTTACTTTCTTCATATAACAGTTCTTTGTAGAAAGGTTATGTGATGTTTACAGAAACAGCAGGCATATAGGTTCTTTAAATATCTGCACTGTTTCTATTCAGTTCTTAATGACTTTACTTTAGACCAAATTGAGATTATTTCAAGACTAACATTGGCTGTATATTTTCCATTGACAACCAGTAGACAGTTTCCACTTCAGAATTGGCCTTTGGGTAAGGGGCATAGTATTTTCCTCTATTAATGTTGGATTTGAACTTTGTAAAGTTTTGAATTCCCAACTCATTAGGGTTATTTCCTATAATTCTGAGGAGAACTATGTTATTGTTGTACTTATTGTTTTTGAGGTATAGATAATTACACCCATTTAATGAGTTCTTGCCATGCTTAAGGTATGTGTGGTAGATAAAGGCATAGTCTCTGACCTCAGGGAAATAGTAATTGGTACATTTTTACCAATAATTTAATAAATTATATTTTCTTAATGTAAAATATTTGTGTTATTTATTAATATTACTAAATTGGGACTGTAAGAAAAAGGAAAATATATTAGTTTTTGTTGCCATTCTTTATCTTTTAAACAAATTCTTAGAATTAATGCTAAGTGAAATCAGCCAGGTGGTGAAAGACAAATACCATTTGATCTCACCTATAAGTGGAAACTAAATGACCAAACACAGAAGCAAGCAAAATAGAACCAGAGACATGGAAATAAAGAACAAACTGACAGGGACCACAGGGGAGGGTATGGGGTATAATGGGGGAAAAAAGTGGAAGGGTCAAGTCAAGGAACATGTATAAAGGACCCATGCACAAAGACAACTCGAGGGATGGGGCAGGGAGGATTAAATGTGGGAAGGGGGTGGGCAGGGCAGGGGAGAGTAATGGGAGAAAAATGGGAATGACTGTAATTGAACAACAATAAACAATTAAAGACAAAATTCTTAGAATTATTATTTAGGGTCAGGCAAAATTATACCTTATTTTTAATAAGTATCTTGAATAAATTGAATGTGGCATTTGATAATTTTAGATCAGTTTTAAAAATTAAGATCTAAGAATTTTTCTTAATACTATGAAATATTTTCTTTATGTATGCCAATCTCATTATTTCTCTGTAAAAAGATAATTGTATAACAATGTTTTTGAAAAGTGGACTTTATGTTACTTATTTAGCAAGAAGGAGGTTCATTTTTAAAAATATATCTTATTGATTATGCTATTACATTTGTCCCAATGTTTCACTCTTTGTCCCTCTCCACCCGGTATCCCTATTCCCTCCAGTAATCCCCCCACCCTTAGTTCATGTCAGTGGGTGGTGCATATAAGTTCTTTGGCTTCTCCATTTTCTATACTGTTCTTAACCTCCCCCTGTCTATTTTGTATCTACCAATTATGTTTCTTAGTCCCTGCATATTTTCCTCCATTCTTCTCCTTCCTCCTCCCAGCTGATAACCCTCCAAATGATCTCCGTATTATGATTCTGTTCCTGTTCTGGTTGTTTGTTTAGTTTGCTTTTTTTGGATTCAGTTGTTGATAGTTGTGAATTTGTTGCCATTTTAGTGTTCATAGTTTTGATCTTTTTCTTACATAAGTCTCTTTAACATTTACATAATAATGGCTTGATGATTATGAATTCCTTTACTTTGGGAAGCACTTTATCTACCCTTTCATTCTAAATGATAGCTTTGCTGGATAGAATAATCTTGGATATAGGTCCTTGCCTTTCATGACCTGGAATACTTCTTTCTAGCCCCTTCTTGCCTGCAAGGTCTCTTTTGAGAAATCAGCTGACAGTCCTATGGGAACTCCTTTGTAGGTAACTCTCTGCTTTTTTCTCTTGCCGCTTTTCAGATTCTTTATTTTTAACCTTTGGCATTTTAATTATGATGTGCCTAGGTATAGTCCTCTTTGGTTCCAACTTGTTTGGGATTCTCTGTGCTTCCTTGACTTGTATGTCTATTTCCTTCACCAAATTAGGGAAGTTTTTTTTTTTCATTATTTTTTCAAGTAAGTTTTCAATTTCTTACTCTTTCTCTTCTCATTCTGGCATCCCTATGATTTGGATGTTGACACATTTAGAGAGGTCCCAGAGTCTTCTTATTATCTCCTCATTTAAAAAAATTCTCATTTCTTCTTTCTGTTCTGGTTGATTATTTATTTCTTACTTATTTCCAAATCATTCATTTGAACCCTGGCTTCCTTCCCTTCACTGTTGGTTCCCTGTGGGTTTTTTCTTTATTTCACTCAGTGTAGCCTTCATTTCTTCCCTTTTGCATTTGCCATACTCAGTGCATCCTTATTACCAGTGTTTTGAACTCTGTACCTGACAGGTTGGCTTAAAAATTTTGAAAGTCCTGTAAGGAACTAGCCAAAGGCAATACTTTTGTTCTCATATAAGCTTGCTTAATTATTTTCTTGCCTCAGCAAAGTGTAATAAACCCCAAATTTGTGAATTTTACTTTTTTCTTTCTTTTATTTATGGGTGAATTTTACTTTTTATACAACTATTAAAACTCTATTATCATCATATGAGATGCTAAGCACAGATTATATACTATTTATACTGTTTAATACTATTTAATCTATTCATGTAAAATATAAAATTTCTATTTTACTGATGAAGGATTTGAGTTTCAAAGATGGTTAATTTTTTGCTTAAGTCACATAGCTGATGAGTAACTACAAGCAAGGATTTTAATTGAAGAATATCACTCCAGAACCCATTCCTCATCTATGGTGATTTCATTGCTCCTTACCAAGTAACTCATTATACTACCATATCATTTTATTATGGTCCAAGTTATGTTCTCACAGGACATAAAAGTTCATATAGCAATACTTTTATAAAACAAAGGAGCATCTACATAATTTCATGTTATTCTCATGTCCCACTATTTATAGGATTATAACATTCTCCAGTGTTTATGTGATGCTATATGTGTAAATGGCACTATATAGGATGAAAGATGAGTCATATCTGAGAGGGGCTTTTTTTTGGCACTAAGTTGGCTTAGCAATTAAATAGCACTTTTGCTACCAGATTGAAAAATTAATAGCAAGAACTTTTATTATTTCTGATTTGCAATCTTTCTTCAGAATGGTTTTGTCTTTATTGGTTTTTAGGGAAAAATCATGGTTTCCTTAGTAGGTATATTATTTTGCTAGGGCTGCTATAAGTAACACAAATGGGGTAGTCTGAGGAACAGAAATTCATTATGTCTCAGTTCTGGAGGGTAGAAGTATAAATCAAGGTATTGGTAGGGTTGTTTTTTTCTGAGGGCCATGAGGGAGACGATCTATTCCATGCCTCTCTCCTAGCTTATGGTGATTTGCTGGCAATATTTGGCGTTCCATGGCTTGTAGATGTATGACACTGATCCCTGTCTTCATTTTCATGTGGTATCCTCCCTGTGTGTATTCATCTCTGTGCTCAACTTTTCCCTATTTATAAGAATATCAGTCATATGGGATTAGAGCCCATCCTAACGACCTCATCTGAATTTGATTGTTTGCAAAGATCCTATTTCTAAACAAGGTCACATTCACAGGTACTGAGAGTTAGGACTTCAACATCTTTTGGGGGACACAATTCAATTTATAATAATAGGCAGTTTTTCTAAGATAATAGTTTTGAAAACACTTTAGTAGTGGTTATGTACATGATTTTATAGTTTATCAAATCATCAGTATAATTATATGCACATATATCCCTAACTGAGTCATGTCTGAGTAGGATTGATTTTGCACTGTATTCTTATAAAACAATTGTAGAAAGAACAAACTGGAGAACTACTCAGGAAGGCTGTCAATAAAAGATGATTGGATGTCACAGCATGTGGGGCATATAACAAACTATTGGTGTGATATGTACAAGGTTGGTATAGCTGGTGGTATGATGAAGTTGGGATATAGGTAGACATCCAAGGAAAAAGGATGTTTTAGAAGCAAAAGGGCATGGGTTTAGGTCCTGATGAAGGAATGAGTATCATATGTATATTGGTGCTAAAGGGAGGCTTCTGGGCCAGTTATGTTGTCAAGGAATCCTGGCTCTGGCCCTTTAGGGTTAATGCCAATTTTAGCTAAGTTTCAAGGAATTGCCATAGGATTTATTTTGAATATTGTCAGGTAGAAAGTTTGAAATACATCAGTAACAAGAAGAAAAACATGACCTGTAACCTCATTACCCTAATTATTAATATTTTGTCATCTTGATGTAATTCCTATGAAATTTCTGCCATGATTTTTCATTGAGATTATATCACATAAACAGTTTTCCAAAATTCATTAGTTTGTATATTCTCTAAATATATATCTAAGTTTGAGATCCTTGGATAACAGATCTAATGGTCATTAGTGATGAATCGGGCCACTGTAATTATGTAAACCATTAGGTCAAATCAGCTTTGTCCTAATGGTTTGACATTGATTTGTGATTGGTGCCTTGCCTTCAGTCTTGTCCTTCCTCCTATCTTTCTCACTGCTATAAAGATCTTTTTAATGATCACGTCATTCTCCTGCCTTACCTCCTTTAGTCAGGACAGAGGTCCAGCTTTTTAGGCATTTCTGTGATCTTTCTCATGCCTTTTTTTTCTCATCTGCTACTTTCCCAAAAGTTTCTTGAAGTTCTCAGAATATTGTATACCCTTTTGCACCTCTATAATTTTTCACCTCTTCCCTCAACTAAGAATGCCTTTTCTGTATTTGTTCCTCTGTCCAGCAGCTACTCATTCTTTAGTACTCATTTTCACATGACATTTCCTCTTTAAAGCTTTCATTCTAAGCATTTTGGTATTTATAGAACTTTCTAAAAAACTTGTTATAAACTGATTACAGGGTATTATAGTGGCTAATTTCCATCTTTACCTTTCTTACTAGATTGTTTTAGTAGTTATTTAAGGGCAGGAATCATGTGTTACTTACACCAGTATCCATTGTACTTAACATGGTACCCAGTAGGTGTTCAAGCAAAATGTTTGCTGAATGAATAATCCTTTTTTAAAAAAATTAAGAATGGTGGCTGAATAAGTAATAATTTTGGGTATGACAAGCAAAGGAGTAAGATGACTAGTAAAATTCAATCTATCAACATTTATTAAGCATTTACAACTTGTAAGGTGCTCAGCTGGATGTATGAAAATGAGAAACCAAAATAAAGAGGAACTTTAAGAGATTGCAGTCTAGTCCTGGCTGGTGTCACTCAGTTGGTTGGATCATTGTTCCATAACTGAAAGGTTGAGGATTCGATTCCTGGTCAGGGCACATAGCTGGGTTGTGGGGTTCAGTCCCTGGTATGGTTGCTTACGATCCTTGGTCTGGGCAGGTATGATCCGAGGCCCAGGAGCATATGTGAGGCAACTGATCATTGTTTCTCTCTCACACCAATGTTTCCCTTTCTCCTATCCCCTCTCTCTTCCTCTCTCTCTAAAAGCAATGAAGAAATGTTCTTGGGTAAGGATAAAAATATAAAAAATAAAAGAGAGTTGCAGTCTAGTGGAGGACTCCCAATTTCAGTAAATTGATGTGAGATGATGGTAAGGAGTATAATAAAGAGTTGTTAAAGAATATGACTCATTTAAATGGAATCGTGACTGAAAACATTTGTTTAGAGTCTTAAAATTAACAAAGTTTATTTGTTTACAGGTGACAGTGGATCTACATCACAGGTTGTAGTTGATGTTCTCAACATTTGTATTGATATTTCCTCATCATCATTTACAAGAGGAGTTACAGAGCCTCATTGCTGTGGTAAACACCATGATCTGGTATGATGCCATGCTTTTCCAATTCATCCTTT
>PVIA01017894.1:0-14317 GCA_004024845.1 Tonatia bakeri
GAAAAAGGAATCTGAAAACATGAGGATAGTGTAAATATTAAGGAGCCTCTGGGACAACCTCAAGCATACCAACATTTGCATCATGGGGTACTGGAAGTAGAAGAGAAAGAACAAGAAATTGAAAACATGTTTGAAAAACAAATGACAGAAAACTGGGGTCCAGTCAAGAAAGAGGCATAGGTAGAAATGCTCGCACAACCCAAAGAAGGCTAACAACCAATTTAAAAACAATAAACAATCAGAACTGCCAGAAAGTTGAGCTGCCTGGAACTCTGACAACCAAGGAGTTAAGGAAGCATTCATCCAGAATGGTAGGAGGGTAGAGATGGACAAAAGGGTGGAAAGGGCCCATGGCAAGTTGGTGGACCATGTGGGTGAGGCGGACACTGGCTGATTATGAAACTAAAGACTCAAATCCTCTGGATATAGAATCCTGTGGGGGTTACAAAGGCAGGAGATATTTCCAGTCTCACAGGAGTGTTGGTTGGAAAGTAAGGATAGAGCTCAGAGAGCAAGTGGCATTGTTCTCTCTCTGACCTGTCTCCCACAGACAGCACCACAACACAACAAGGAGGGTTGCCCTGCCCTGGTGAACACCTGACACTCCGCCTCTTGCAACATAGCAGGCACACCAAGACAAAGAAATACGGCCCAAATGAAAGAACAGATAAAAAATTCAGAGAAAGATCTAAACAATGAAGAGATAGACAACCTATCTGATGCAGAGTTCAAAACACTGCAAATCAGGATGCTCACAGAATTAATTGAGCTTGGTCACAAAATGAAGGAAGAAATGAAGGTTATACAAAGTGAAATAAAGAAAAATATACAGGGAACCAACAGTGAAGGGAAAGAAACCATGACTCAACTAAACAATTTGGAACAAAAGAAAAAAAATAAACATCCAACTGGAACAGAATGAAGAAACAAGAATTCCAAAAAAATGAGGAGAAGCTGAGGAACTTCGAAGACAACTTTAAGCATTCCAAGCTCTGAATCAAGGGGTTGCTGGAAGGAGAAGAGGAAGAGAAAGATTTGAACAAATAATGAAGGAAAACTTCCCCAATCTGGTCAAGAAAACAGACTTCCAGGAAGTCCAGGAAGCCCAGAGAGTCACAAAGAAATTGGACCCAAGGAGGAACACATTGAGGCACATCATAATCACATTAGCCCAGATGAAACATAAGGAGAAAATCTTAAAAGCAGAAAGACAAAAGGAGAGAGTTACCTACAAAGGAGTGTCCATAAGACTGTCAGCTGATTTCTCAAGAGAAACCTTATAGGCAAGAAGGGGCTGGAAAGACGTATTTGAAGTCACGAAAGGCAAGGACCTACATCCAAGATGATTCTATCCAGCAAAGCTATAATTTAGAATGGAAGGGCAGATGAAGTGCTTCCCAGATAAGGTCAAGTTCAAGGGCTTTATCATTACCAAGCCCTTATTATACAAAATGTCAAAGGGACTTATCTAAGAAAAAAAAGAAGATAAAAAATACAAACACTAAAATGACAACAAACTCACAACTATCAACAACTGAACCTCAGAAAGAAAAACAGGGTACTTCTGGCCAAGAAGGAGGTGTAGGTAGACACACTGTGTCTCCTCGCAGAACCAAAATAAGGACAACAATTTAAAAAGCAAAAAACAACCAGAAAATTGAACTGTATAGAAGTCCGACAACCAAGGAGTTAAAGTAGACACATTCATCCAGACCCATAGGAAGGGCAGAGTTGGGCAGCCGGATGGAGAGGGCTCAGAGCATATTGGTGGCTGGTGGACCCCAGGAACACTGGTGGATCCAGCAAGGGGGTGGATTGTGGAGGGGTACAGTGTGCAAGGCAGTCCCACATTCGTTTGCAGATAAACCAGGCGAAACAGAGGAGTGAGACAGACCGCACAACCCAGGGTCCGAATGTAGGTAAATAAAGCCTGAAAACACAATTAAAAACACCTGTGAGGGTTGAGGGGCCAGGAAAAACTCCCAGTATCACAGGAGAGTTTGTTGGAGAGACCTACAGGGTCCTAGAACATACAAAAACCCACCCACATGGGAATCAGCACCAGAAGGGCACAATTTGATTGTGGGAATTGGGGGAAGTGACTGAAATCCAGCAGAAAACAGAACAATTGCCCTTGTTCCCTCTTGGACCCCTGCCCCACACACAGCCTCACAACCCAGCAACTGGGTTGCTCCACCCTGAGTAACACCTAAGGCTCTTCCCTTCACTATGTAACAGGAGTTTCAAGACCAAAAAAAAAATGGCTCAAATGAAAGAACAGGTCAAAGCTCCAGAACAAACACAACTGAGCGACGAAGAGACAGCCAACCTATCAGATTCACAGTTCAAAGCACTGGCAATCAGGATGCTCACAGAATTGGTTGAATATAGTCACAAATTAGATGACAAAAATGAAGGCTATGAAAAGTGAAATAAAGAAAAATGTAGAGGGAACCAATAGTGATAGGAAGGAAACTGGGACTCAAATCAATTTAGTGTAACAGAAGGAAGAAAGAAATATCCAATCAGAAAAGAATGAAGAAACAAGAATTCAAACAAATGAGGAGAGGCTTAGGAACCCCCAGGACATCTTGAAACATTCCAACATCTGAATTATAGGGGTACCAGAGGGGAAGAGGAAGAGCAACAAGTGGAAAAATTATTTGAACAAATAATAAAGGAGAACTTTCCCAATCTGGCAAAGGAAAGAGACTTCCAGGAAGCCCAGGAAGCCCAGAGAGTCCCAGAGAAGTTGGACCCAAGGAGGAACACACCAAGGCACATCATAATTACATTAGCCAAGATTAAAATGAAGGAGAGAATCCTAGAAGCATCAAGAGAAAAGGAGACAATTACCTACAAAGCAGTTCCCATCAGACTGTCAGCTGATTTCTCAAAAGAGACCTTACAGGCAAGAAGGGGCTGGAAAGAAGTATTCCAAGTCCTGAAAGGCAAGGACCTACATCCAAGATTGCTCTATCCAGCAAAACTTTCATTTAGAATAGAAGGGCAGATAAAGTGCTTCTCAGATAAGGTCAAGTTAAAGGAGTTCATCATCACCAAGCCCTTATTATATGAAATGTTAAAGGGACTTATCTAAGAAAAAGAAGTTAAAAAATATAACAGGAAAATGACAGCAAACTCACAGTTGTAACAACCATACCTAAAACAAAAGCTAACTAAGCAAACAACTAGAACAGGAACAGAACCACAGAAATGGAGATCACATGGAGGGTTAGCAACAGGGGAGTGAGAGGAGGAGAGAGGGGGAAAAGGTACAGAGAATAAGTAGCATAGATGGTAGATAGAAGGTAGACAGGGGGAGACCAAGAATAGTATGGGAAATGTAGAAGCTAAAGAACTTATAAGGACATGAACTAAAGTGGGGGGAATGTGGGTGGGAGGGGATGTGCGGGGGGGACTGAAGGGAAAAAATGGGACAACTGTAATAGCATAATCAATAAAATATATTTAAATAAACTAAGCAAACAACTAAAACAGGAACAGAATCACAGAAATGGAGATCATATGGAGGGTTATCAGTGGGGAAGGGGAGGGAGAGATTGGGGACAGAAGGTACAGGGAATAAGAAGCATAACTGGTAGGCATAAAATAGACAGGTGGAGGTTAAGAATAATAAAGAAAACAGAGAAGGCAAAGAACTTATATGTAGAACCCATGGACAGGAACTTGGGTCGGGAGAGGGATGTTGGAGGGTCAGGGGGTGCAGGCAGAGGGAGGATAAAGGGGGAAAAATTGAGACAACTGTAATAACATAATCAATAAAATATACTTAAAACATGACAGAAAACTTCCCTAACTTGGTGAAGTAAATAGACATACAAGTGTCCAAGAAACACAAAGATTCTCAACGAAGATGAATCCAAAGAGACCCATACCATGACACATCATATTTAAAATGGCAACAGCTAAAGACAAAGGGAATCTTAAACGTAGGAAGAGAAAAGCAGTTATTTACCTATAAGGGATCTCTCATAAGACTGTCAGCTGATTTCTCAAAAGAAACAGTGGGCTAGAAAGGATTGTCAAGAAATACTCAAAATGATGAAAAGCAAGGACCTACAACAAAGATTATTTTGCCCAGCAAAGGTATCATTTAAAACCAAAGGACAGGTAAAGAGCTTCCCTCAGTGGATTGAGCGCCAGCCTGCAAACCAAAAAGTCACCAGTTCAATGCCCAGCCAGGGCTCATGCCTTGGTTGTAAACCAGGTCCCACATGGGGGCATGCAAGAGGCAACCAATGGGTACATCTCTTGCATATCTATGTTCACCTCCCTCTCTATCTTCCTCTCTTCTCCTCTCACTAAAAGTAAATAAATATACTTTTAAATTTTTAAAAATGTTTTTAAAGATATTTTATTTATTTACTTTTAGATAGAGGGGAAGGGAGGGAGAAAGAAAGGGAGAGAAACACCAATATGTGATTGCCTCTTGCTCACCACCCACCAGGGCCCCAACCCACAATCCAAGCATGTGCCCTGACTGGGAATCAAACTGGTGACCCTTCAGTTCACAGGCCAGCACTCAATCCAGTGAGCCACACCAGCCAGGGCTAAAATTTTTTTAGAAAGAGCTTCCCAGGTGAGAAAAAGCTAAAGGAGTTCATTACTACCAAACCACTATTATATGAAATGTTAAGGGGTCTTCTTTAAGAAGATCAAAAATATGAACAATAGAATGACAATAATACATATCTATCAATAATTGAATCTATAAAACAAAATAAAGAACATGCAAAACAGAAACAGAATCACAATATAGAGCACGTTTTGATGTTTGCCAAATGGGAAGGGGTTGAGGGTATCAGTAAAAAATGTGAAGGGATTAAGAACTACATTGGTAGTTACAGAATAGTCATGGGGATATAAAGTATAGCATAGGAAACAGAGTAGCCAAAGAATATATATGCATGACCCATAGAAAATAGTGTGGTGATTGCTTTAGGGAGTTGGGGTATCTGAGTGGAGGGGGACAAAAGGGGAAAATTGGGACAACTGTAATAGCATAAACAATAAAATATAATTTAAATATTTTTTAAAAGCTGCAAGTACAATCAAATTCTGGCCTTTCCCAAATACAGATCCATATCACCAGGCTGCCTCTCCAGCACACTGGCAGCACCTAGGTGTTTAATTTGGAATTTGATAGCTGCCTAAATTTTGAGATCTCCTATAGGTGCTGTAAACAAAGAATCCTCAGTGGTCACTGGCAGAAACTCTTAAAAAAACAATCCTCCAGGTTGCTGAAATCACAATTACCACTTTCACTCCCCACCTCCCTGTCACAGGAGAGGCTGTTTTGATTTGAATTACAGGGGACTATGAGAACTACCTGCAGTCCAAATGTGCGTACGACAATGGACACTCCTCTGCTGGCTGTCCAGTGTTATTTCAGACACTGTTGGATAGATGGGCTCTCTTCCAAGTGGGGAAGATCCATGCCTCAGAAAGGAAATTTTTATAGAGCTGTCTCCTTGCCATGCACAAAATGCCCCCATCACTTTGCCAGGGTAGAGCCTGAATGGGGCAGATCACTTCTGAATATTAGAATAACAATTTTTCCCCTCGCATGTTCTCTCCAGTCTTGGGGCCTGGATGGAATTATGGGGATCCTGGTTGTTTACTGATCCCCATCCTGTGCCCAGCTCCAGTTTCTGCCATCTGTGAGGCAAGTGCTTACAGCTCAGCAGCTGTTGGAACACAGTAAATCCATTCACATAGTGACAAATCCCAATAGCTAATATGGGCTTAGCAAGGAAACAGAAACATCTGACAAGCAGAAACAACAGAATTACTTTTGGAAGGGTGTAGAAATTATACCCTCAATGGGCTTGATCTCACCATTTGGTTTGGACTAAGGAGCTCACTGTGGGAGGCCACCCAAATGAAAGCCCAGTCATCCACCATCATTCATTCTGAGCAGAAGAGGGGTCCAGCATTGTTTGGGGAACAGAAGTAAGAGATATAAGGAGATAGTTGTTTTAAGACCCTGCTGGACATGAAGAAAATAAATCACTTGAACCTGAATGCTTGAAGTTGTTGAGGCCATCTTGTTTGCTAGTTTGGAGTGTGGGCTTTGGAACCAGGCAGAACTGACTTCAAATCCTGTCTCTGCCACTTATTCTTTGACCAAGCCATGTAATCACAAAGTCTCTGTTTCTTCATTTGTAAAATGGGGATAATGATTGGTTTCCTACCTAATGGGGCTGTGTCAGAAATGAGTGAGACTATTGTATAAAGCATGTGTGAATTAAGTCTGATATACAATAATCACTTAACAATAGGTATTAATCATAATAGTACACTTTAAATAGAAGACAATGAACTTTGTATTTGTCCAGTCATGTAGACAGGTAAAACAAATCAAAATGAAGCTTGTCACTTAACTGCTTTAAAACACACTTTCTCACGAGATCCCACTACCACCTGCATGAGAACCTCTGCCATAAGGTGAGTTGGAGAACATCTAGGGCTTGAAGATGTAGGGACCCACTGAACTTTGTGTTTTGAACCAGACCTCCACAATCACTCCTGTGCCTAATGTGGAACACCATTAAGAACACGTCCCCACATCATTCCCATAAACTATAGGGCAGCAAGATGCATAGATCTTTATCCTTGGTGTTTGGGAAATTTCATCCAGTGGAACCTACTGGACTGGGTATTAATACGTATTATACAAATAAAGTATTAAATGTTACATCAAGTGCATGCAACTTTATCCCCATCAACAGTAATTACCATAATCTCCACTTATGAAGTGTACCTACTAATGATATGCTCTTCCTTTTGGACACTGCAAGTCCACCAATCAGAACTGACAAGAACCCCTCCTCAAGCCAGTAGCTAGTTCACATTGCTGTCTAACCCAGGAAGTCAGCCAGGAAGGCCATAGATTTGGCATGTTGATAACAAACACTGAACAAATGAAAACATGAATTACCTATAACTAATGACTAGTAATAAGATGATAGAAAATGGCAAGGAGAGAAACAAATCCCATAGGCCAAAGGGTGAAAGTGGAAATCTTGGGAAAAATTCAATCTTCTTCATGGAAGATTGGCTTTCTCCTGTGGCCTGTTCCTGTTGACTACGCCAGGGCAAGGCTGTGCAAGCTGTTCACATGTTCTCTCACCCTTCTGCAGCTTTTGCTGACCCTTCTTGTCTTTGCCTAACCTTCCCTTGGGCCTGTGGTCAAGACATTAAGTGTTGTTTTGGTTCTTCCTGTAAGTTCATCATTAAAGAGGCTTCTCACTTTCTGTGTCATTGCAGCCCATATTTTTTCTTAACTAAAACTTAATTATAACTGATGAAAACTGATGTGCTCCAGGGTTCTCTCTGTACTATAGTCCCAGCAAACACTCAGTGCCTGCTCTCTTTACGGGGCCCTTGTCTCCACCTTTTCATCCTCTACCACTGACATTCCTTATTTGTTGTGGCAGCCCCAGGAGCTTCCAGATTTCCTTTATGCCTCCCCACCCCACTCAGTTAGATCCAACCCCATTTACTATGTATAGACACCAATCAATGCCAAACTGTGTGAAGACACAGGACAGAAGAAATTCTGAGGGCTGCTATTTCCCTAGAATCAAAGTAAGAGAATTATTGAAATATATTTTACTGATTTATTATTAGTTGTCTCATGGGTGGGCACAGAAACTACCAAGCAGAAGTGTGGTCACTGAAAAACTTTCAAGTGTCTGCCCAGGTCCTGAATTTATGCCATAAGCAGGGGAACCAAAATGAGGAAACAAAAGTTTTGGAAAGTAAGTGTGAGATGAAGGGGAATGTTAGGGGAGGAAAGAGGTATGGGGACAAGAGCTGAAACTGGGAAACTGAAGGAGCTGGGAGTGGGAGACTTTCTTGGGAAGGAAGCCAAAGTCTACTGCCAGGGTGTGGGATCCAGAGAAATCTCATTGGCCAACATGAGTAAGAGCCCACCAGCAGAAAGATAAACACTACTTTTGTTCCAAAAAACAGAGGCATGCATAACCAAGGAAAGCAGATTCTTATCTTCTGGGTAGAGGCCCAGCAACACCAATTCTGAAACATGTTACCAAGAAAGGGACATTGGGGCAGCCAGAAAGTTGTTACTACAGCAAAGCATCTTAGAACCCACCCTCAATGGAAGAAGACAAGACATTTAGGGAAGGGAAATCCTCCTGTAGCCTTGGGTGCTGCAGAAATGGATCACACGTAGGCCAAGATCTGGGCAACTCCTCTGCTGTCACGGAGGTCAAAGTACAGCCTGTGTCACAGGAGTCCTTTAGATTGTGAACGGCTTTATAATTTACCCTTTTCTGTCATAAAACATCACTTCCTGTGAGTGCCATATATGACAAAATTTGGAAAGCATTCTGCCTGGGGCTTCACAGTAGACTACCTGGATTAAATATCAATTCCACCACTTCATAGCTGTACAAGCTTATTTCTCTTGCCTCACTTTCCTCAACTGTATAATGGGAATGGAAATAGAACTCATTTCATGGGGGATTTGTGAAAATTAAGTACCTGAAATACACAGATCTCTCAGTATACCTTCTAGAAATAATCACTCAGCAACCATTAGCTGAGCCAACTGGTACTCCACACAAGCTGTGTGCGCCACAGCAGCAGGGCACCTTCACTTAGGCTTGTGCAACTACACATCCCAGACCATCAGCTTTGCTTTTTTTGGTGGGGGGGACTACTTTTTAAAGCAATTTTATTTATTTATTTTTAGAGAGAGGGGAAGGGAAGAAGAAAGAGAGGGAGAGAAATATCAATAGAAGAGAGAAACATCGATTGGTTGCCTGTCGTACACGCCCCAACCGGAACCAAACCTGCAACCCAGATGTGTGCCATGACAGGGAATTAAACCATTTACCTTTCACTTTGAGGAATTTCACTTTCACAACTAACTGAACCACACCAGTCAGGGTTAGCTTTGTGTTTTAATCTATAAAAGTGTCCTCCACAGTCAAGCTCCAACTTACTTCCCCTGCCTCATTACTGCCACTAACTCCTAATCACCTTCCCACTGACCATTTGCTCCTGCACTCAAACACAACAGTCCCATTTACAACCTCCTGGATTTTAAAAAATTATTAGTTTATTAATCCTGTCATGAAAAATCTGCATTACCACCACAGAAAAAGTCACCAAAGAATCTTTACTCCTTCTTTTTTCCAATCTCCAGCTCACTTTTTGCCAATTCCAACATTGACCTTTGAGGTCCCCTGGACTTTCTTCATTCTGTTCTTACGTTCCTTTCTCTGTTAACTTGATACTTCTTCTCATATAGGCCATGGCTTCGAGTCTGTGTTTGGGTTCATTTTCTTTGCATAATCCAAGGAATCATAAATGATGCCAAAGCCAATTGTCTTGCTACCACCAAAATGAACTCAAACACAAAGATGACATCTGGCATGGTCTTATACATTTTGGCTAGTTTTTCTTGAGTTGCTGTCTTGGGTACTGTTGCCTTGCCAGCATGAAGGACATCAATGACCATTCGTTTTCGCTGAAGTAGTCTGTTGGTCATGAACTTCCTGCTCCAGATAGTCACTGTGTTGTTCATGATGGCTGCCAATCTTCAAGCAGCAAGGGAGAAAAAGATACAACCCCTTGGATTTTCATATATGCTCCTTCTGACTGGAATGTTCCCCCTAATCTTACCTGTTTACATTCTAATTCATCCTTTAAGCCCAGCCTAAAAGTCACCTCCTTGCTGAATCTTCCTCTGATGTCCCAGGAGAGTTGTTCCACCTTCAGTGTTCCCAGAGTATTTTGCAAACACTCTGTTAATGGACACATTGACAAAGCCAAAGTGGGGTAGGATCAAGGTGGAAGTGGGAATGGCTGGGGTAGGGGGAAGTGGTGGGGGATAAATGGAGACAACAGTACTTGAACAACAATAAAAAAATGTGGAAAAAGAGAAAAATCAGCACAAAACAAACAAGCAAGCAAAATATAAACAGAAACATTGGAATAAAGGACAAACTGATAGTAACCAGAGAGGAGGGTGGAAGGGGATAATGGGGGGAAAAGAAGAGGAAGGGTAAACAAGGAACATGTATAAAGGAGCCATGGACAAAGTCAAAGGGGGGTAGGATCGAGGGTGGGAGGTGGAGGTGGGTGGGACAAGAGGGAGGGAATGGGGGAAAATGGAGACAACTGTACTTGAAAAACAATAAAAGATAAATTTTAACAAAATTTAAAGCAAAATATAAAATAAGAATCTAATGTTCTTAGATTATCTTGAAAAAAAAAGAAAAATCAGCATGTTTTCATGGGTTCAGTTCATCTGCATACAGGCCTCCCTTGCTGAACCACAAGTTCCTTGTGATCAGACAGAATACTCTTCTTGGCATGGACTTGACCTATTCACTGTCTTTTGCGTCTGCATTTACATCTACTTCACATTTGAGGGCGGGGAGCTCTTCTATGCCTTAAAGGGTGTTTAGCAGCATCCCTGGCCTCTACTCATGAAATGCCAGTAGCACTCTCACACCTATTTGTGACAACCAAAATGTCACAGCAGTGAAAAGAGTAGTGGTCACTTGGAGTTAGCAGGGAGGGAGGGATGAAAAGGCAAAACACAGAGAATTTCTAGAGCAGTAAAACTATTCTGAATGATACCATAATGGTGGATAACTATCATTATACAATTGTCAGAATCCATAAAATGTATATATCGAGAATTAAGCATAATGGCATAATGTAAACAATGGACTTTGGGTGATAACAGTATGTCGGTGTTGGCCCATTGATTATAACAAATGTGCCACTGTGTACAGGTTGTTGCAGTGGGGCAGACTGGGATGAAAGTAGGCAGTAATACTATGAGAACCCTCTACTTTTTTCTTCTCAGCTGTGCTGTGAACCTAAAATTTCTCAAAAAAATAAAAGTCAAAAAAATTTTAATGGTGATGGAAGGAGACTTGACTTGGGGTGGTGAACACACAATATAATGTACAGATGATGTATTATAGAATTGTATACCTATAAATCATATAGCTTTATTAACCAATGTCACCCAATAAATTCAATAAAAAAGAAATTTATTTTATTTTATTTTTTATTGTTATTCTACTACAGTTGTCCCAATTTTTCCTCCTTTGCCCTCCTCTGCCCAGCCCAGCCCCAATCCTACAGTCAATCCCCACACTGTTGTCCATGTCCATGTTTCATTGATATATGTTCTTTGACTAGTTCCTTCCCCTTCTTTCCACCATATCTTCCTCCCCTCTGGCCACTGTCAGTCTGTTCCATGTTTCCATGTCTCTGGTTCTATTTTGCTTGTTAGTTCATTCTGTCCATTAGATTCCTCTTGTAAGTGAGATCATATGGTATTTGTCTTTTACCGACTGGCTTTTATCACTTATCATAATGCTCTCAAGTTACATTCATGCTGTCACAAAAGGTAGGAGTTCGTTCTTTCTGCTGCATAGTATTCCAATGTGTAAATGTGCTACAGTTTTTTGATCCACTTATCTACTGATGGGTACTTAGGCTGTTTCAATTTTTTTCATTTTTAAGTTAAAAAAATGTTTCCAGACATTGTCAAACATCCCTGGGAGGCAAATTATATTGTATCCTGTTATAGGCATTATTCTGCTCATAGCAATACTTTTTAAAAATTGTGGTAAAATATACATAACATGAAATTTACCATTTCAACCACAATTCAGTGGTATTAAGTACATTCACATGTTATGCAACTATCACCACTATCCATATGTAGAACTTTCTCATCATCGAAAAGAGAAATTCTGTACCCAATAAAAACTAACTCCCTGTACCCCTCTCCTCCCTGCCCCTGATAATTTCCATTCTATGAATTTGACTACTCTAGGTAACTTACGTAAATTATACAGTATTTGTCCTTTTGGCTTATCTCATTTGGCATGAGGGTTCATCTATATGATAGCATCTATCAGGATTTTCTTCCTTTTTATCACTGAATAGTAGTCCATGGTAAGGATATACCACATTGTATCTGTCCATTCATCTGTTGATGGTTTTTTGGCTATATGTCACATGCTGCTAGGAACATGGTTGTGCAAATATCTGATCGAGTCCCTGTTTTCAGTTCTTGTGGGTATATACCAAGCAGTGCAATGCTAAATTCATTTAAATGTGATAGTTTTCAGATCACTTTTTACAGGAGAACAAGTGACATTAGTGAATTATTGGGCTGGTGGTGGCCAGAAGGCGTGCCTGTGGGGCTTGTCTTTGGGCTGCAACTGCAAATCGAGGGTTCACTTCTGTCTTCTGTCATGCACTGCTTTGAGCAAGTGACTTAACTGACTTACTTTTAATCTTCTGCTGTACAAAAAGAAGATGATAAAAAGGGAGCCACAGCCCTGGCTATCATATGTCAGTGGATTAAGTACCAGCCTGCAAACCAAAAGGTTGCCAGTTTGAGTCCCAGTCAGGGCACATGCCTGGGTTGCAGGCAAGATCCCTACTTGGGGACACATGAGAGGCAACCAATCGATGTTTCTCTTTGCACATTGATGTTACTCTTCTCTTTCTCCCTCTTTTCCCCTCTCTCTAAAAATAAGTAAATGAAGTACTCTTTTTTTAAACCTGCCATTCTGTAAACTCCTAAAGTATTATTGGAAATACAACTCAATGTGAGACTAGGTTTATCTACCAATCAGTTAATCCAGTGTTACAATATACCCAGCTTCTTCCATTACGGAAAAACCTACCCTAGGTGGCTTTCTGCTTCCTCAACAAGAACATCTATGATGTGGGAGTTGGCCCCAGCCAATGTTCCCTTCCCATCTAGCCTTATACAGAGTGCAAGTGAATCTTCCAGGAATTGAATTTATAGCCTCCCATACCCCCCCAAATATAGACAAAATAAAAAAAAAACACAATCAATAGAAAGGATAACCAGTGTATTGTGAAAAAAGAATGATTTTATCAATAACACAGAAAATAGCCCAGTAATGTAAAAAGCACCAAAGAGGTGAGCTCAGAGGAAATTTCAGAGTAGAGAACCTATAGTGTTTGAGAAAGGGCCTTTCTACCTCCACTTCAGTTTCAAAAGGAAAAGATCAAGGGCTAAGATGCAGAAAGCAAGGAGGATGTTTACAAGTTCCTAAAGCTTTGGGGTTTTTCATACAGTATGGATGCCCATATTGTGTGATCAGATCGAGTAGAATCATCTGTCAGCCTATCTGTTCACAAAGCTACGCTATTCATAGAAAATTACCTCTTCCCACAAATAAACACCATATGCCTCTTCTCTTACCTAGTTGGGATGTGTATCCTAGGGACCTGTGGCATGTAGAGGAAGGAAGCAATGCCAGGTGACTCAAGTGGCCATTTTGGGCTCTTCTGTAGAACATTCTTCATGAGTGTCATGAGCAGTAGGAAACTATATTAACTAATATATTTGAAATGTGGTTTGATTTATGCCATCTACAGCATCATGAGAAAGGAAAGGAAAGAAGATAACTCTATCCTTTGGACTACAATACTGGCCAGCTTTTTGTACCCTCTATGCCTCCTGCTACTTCTACAGCCCAAGTATCATGATCCACCAGTTGTAACCCTATGTCACACACACTTTTTACTCTCTTTCTTCCCATCCCTGTCCCTAGCTAAACTTGTGAAACTCAACTGTACATCTACTCCACATCTGTACCCAGACATTGGTGGAGTAAGACCACTCCACCTGTTATTTCCAAGGTCCAGGACAGAGAAAAAGAGGAGTTACTGTTTAATGGATGCTGAGTTTCAGTTTGGGATCATGAAAAGTTCTAGAGATGGATTATGGTGATGATTGCACAACAATGTGAATGGACTTTAATATCAAGTGCACAAATAGCAAATGAACATTTGACAATGGCCATCAATCCTAACATACTTCCACAGTTGTTTTTTATTTTCCCACTCTCCAGATGGCTTTTTCATCTTTTCCCCTTTCTCCTCCCACACTCACCCCTTTCCTTACTCTTGTGCTTCAATGAGAGAATTTAAGCAACCTGATAAAAGCCCCTTTATCTTTCCTTCTACATAACTACCAGGCCACCCCTACCTCTAGCCATATTCTGTGTCTCCCCTCCTGTTATTGAGAATGAAGTGTCTTGCTCTTATGAAAAACTCCTCTCTGTGGTAGAAGAGGAATTTATTGGTTAATGGGTAGAGTTTCAGTGTGAGTGATGATGATGTTTTGGAAATAGTACAGTCTTTTTTTTTTATTTTATTTTAATCATTGTTCAAGTACAGTTTTCTCCCCTTTACTCCCAATCCAGCCCACCCACCCCTCCCTCCCAACTTCCCTCCCATTACCACCCTC
>PVIA01017895.1:0-14289 GCA_004024845.1 Tonatia bakeri
GAATTCTCCCCAGAGCAGTGGAGAAGGGGATCAGGACTCCCCCCACATCGCCGCCATCTTAGGTTTCCCCCAAATATCAGCATTTTAAAGGGGATTTCTGTGCTGTGCTGCACAGGTTGCAAGGACCTTCATCAAGATACTCAAATATTGTAATTTAGCAAGTAACATTTTGCAATATCAGTAAAGGTTTTCTCCCCAAGCTTTCATGTAACCATTCCACTCCCTCTCCTTGTCAGACAGCAGGTAACTTTCCACACTCGCTGTCTTCAGGAAGAGAACAAAGAAATCACTGTTCAGCTCTGAGTCACAATTTAGATTCCTAAAACCAAGAAGAGAAACAAAAACTGTCTTGGAAGTAAATTTTCCAACGCAGGATCCAGAGGGGTTGAGAGAGACTAATCTGGTTGTGTTCCCCGAAAAGGGCTCAGTACCTGACAGCGTGATACAGCCACCCACAGGTGGGAGAAGCGGGCAGAACTGACTACACTAGAGCAGGTCACGTGTCTTGCAAAAGTGAATTTTGAGCAAGGGATGGGAAAGACAATTCTAAAAGAACTCACCCAGGGCTTGGGTTTCATTCCACATGGGCTAAATCAGGTGTGGGCGAGTACAGATTGTTAAATGAAAGCTAATATTTGGGGCTCCGTGGACAGAAGGGCGATGCCTGGCCCCCAAGTTGCAAGCCTTGTAGAGAAGTGCTGCATCCAACACTGTTCCTGAGCAGATGGTGATGGCTGGGGGAGGGGTCCAGGCAGATTCTAGATTTTCTTTATTTCTTTTTTTAAAATTTAATTTATTTATTTAGAGAGGGGGGAGGGAGGGAGAAAGAGAGGGAAAGAAACATCAGTGTGTGGTTACCTCTCACATGGCCCCCACTGGGAACCTGGCCTGCAACCCAGTCATGTGCCTTTACTGGCAATTGAACCGGCAACCCTTTGGTCTGCAGCATGTGTTCAATCCACTGGGCCATAC
This sequence comes from Tonatia bakeri, assembly GCA_004024845.1. NCBI lineage: Eukaryota > Metazoa > Chordata > Mammalia > Chiroptera > Phyllostomidae > Tonatia > Tonatia bakeri. The sequence continues at coordinate 973 of PVIA01017895.1, forward strand.
CAGCCAGGGAAAATTCTAGATTTTCTATGACTAGATTAGGCATCTTCTCTCATTCAGTGAACTCCTACATTGTTTGGGGAACATACCCAAGAGTCTCTGATCATCCAAAAGAAAGTGGAGGTGACCACTTAGGCCACTGAAGGAGGAAAAGGCACAGTGTCGGGCCAGTCTCAGAGTCATGGGGCTTAGAGCCACCAGCCAGAGATTGCGTAGAAAGAAAGGAGATCCCTCAGGCCCACCTGGACCCCTGGGGGATGGTGGACACTGCACAGACCGGAGCCCCCTCTTGATGCCGGGACTCCGTGAACATGCCCACTTCCCCCCTGTGGGAGTTTTTATCCCCATAGGGAGAAAGGAAGGAGAAGGGGGAAGGGAGAATTCCATATCTGACATGTATGCACCCAAAGAGATTGAGTTGAAACCAAAGACAACAGTTGAGGTAGAAAATAATCTTTGCACATATGTATCCCAAGACTCTAAAATTCATACCAGCAATGAAGGGATAAATGTGCAAAGACACCTTTGAAAAATCCAAATAATTAGACCTTAGTAAAAGCAGCGTGAGTAGTTGGGTAGAGCCCTGTAGGGCCTTCTCACTGGTGTTTAGCCATTAATATGATTCAGCTTGTTGCTCTTCACGCATTCACTCCCTTCTCTCGTCTTCCAACTAGCTGATTTGTTCTGTGTTTGCACATCAGTTTGCCTAGAGAAGGCATCACATTGGTCCAGCTCATCTGTTCACAAGTCTCACCATGAGTAGGCAGGTCAAAGACTTTCTTGGGTCAGTCTCACCCTTGATACACCCTTCCAGCCCCTCCACACTCCCCACCCCCCATGCAAGGGTACATGTAAACCTAAAGACCAGTAAGGTTACCAGTAGCTACAGTGAAAATGTGGAAGAAAAATACTCACTGTGTGTCACTGGGAACTAGACTTTTTCTGCTTATTAGCATGCACTTAAATGAGATAGTATGTGGAAGTGTATCACACACGGCCTGACACATTCTGGAGCCCTCAGTGTTAGCTGTCATTACAAACAGAAATAGCTCAGAACAAAATCCTGGCCTACTTTTTTTTCCCCCTAAGTCTCTTTGAAACTCTACTTCCTTCCTCAGGAATTCTCTAATCACTCTCTGTAATTATTCCACCACACATGTAAATCCTACCTGTCTAACAAGACCAGAAAATCCTTTAAGAGTTATTTCTATTTTTCTTTTGGACCCCCCACAGACTCTGGCAGAGTATTAAAAGCACAGAAAGTGCTTAAATGACAGAATATTTTTCAGTTATTCATTTGCTTTGCTAGGTATTCACTTAATTGAACTGAAAGTTTATTGAGCTGAATTGAAGTTAACCATTAATGAGACCATACTGTTTGGAATACACAGGAATGTTACTAACAGACGCCTCCAGGGCAGCGAGGCCCTGCAGATACACCGTGCTCTTCCAGGCCTGTCTGTCTTTGCGTGAGTTGTCCACCCAGAGAGCACGTTTTCATTCTTTCAAAACGTTGTGCAAAGTCCACCTTCTTTATGAAAACTTTCTTCAATTCCATCCCTCGATGTAATGTACCAGTCCCTTCTTCAGGCCTCTCTAAACTTTGTGCCTTCTTTATTATAATAATTTATTATGAATGATATGATCACCTCCCCAAGACAGTGTAAACTCCCTAAAGTCAAGAACTGTATTTGATTTGTCTGTGTGAGACCTTCCTTAATGGTTCTTTGGGCACCCCAGTCATTTCCCAGTGTGCATTGAATGTCACATGGCTGCTGGACACCCCCCTAAGTTGTTTCAAAGATACCGTGTTGGGAGTAGGTGGCTTGTCGGAGGGTGAGTGAGCCAGCCAAAGAACAAAACAGCACAGTGCCATGCGGCCACTTCTACACTCCATGCATTCCGACCTGGAGAACAAACAAGATGTAACAGCAGAGAGTGCCAAACGGTTTCAGACCTACTATACAAATCTAAAAGATAAACCAGTCATTTAAAAAGAACCATTTCTTATGTAAAACTTAAGACAAATACAGAAAATACAGACTAATTTAACGGAATCTCCAGCTTCAAGAGTTATCAACATTTGGCAAATCTTAGGCCATTTATGCTCTTATCTGCTTTCTCTCCTACTGGATCACTTTAAAGCTCCATCTAGATGTCTGTTTACATTCTTCTGTAAAAACATGAGAGTTGGAGGGTATATCTCTAAAAGATAAGGGATCTTTTATTAGACATAACCATATTATCAGTACCACTAAAAATAATGATACTTTCTTTGTATCATCAAATATTCAGTCAGTGTTCAAATTTCCTCAACTGCCTCGTTAATATTTTTTCAGAATTTTGTCATTAGGATCAAAATGAGGTCCATACTTCACATGTGGTTGATGCTTTTCTTAAGTTTCTTTTAAACTATTTGTCTCCTTTTTTCCCTTTGTAATTTATTGGTTGAAAGAACTGGGTCACTTGTCCTGCAGAGTTTCCCACTTCCCAGATTTGGCGATCGACTCCTCATGCTGTGTGACTCCTGTCTGTCGGTTTTCTCTTCCTCCTACAAACAAGTACTTGCGTGTTTTTCGGACTGTCAGATGCACCCCCCAGTCTGGGAGGAAAGTGGAGGTGCGTCTTATAGTCCGAATGTAGCTTTACATTTACATTGGTGAAATACTATGTTATTAAATATTTTACCACATTTTTGCTTCAAAATTTGTTTTGCCTACTTTCCTCCTCTAAAACCTCGGTGCATCTTATGGTCCAAAAAGTACAGTACTTGGATTTTTAGCCCTGTCCAGTAAGACTTTCTGTGATGATGGAAACGTTATGCTATTGTGACTGAGGGACTGGATTATTTTGTTTCAATTTATTTAAATTTACATGGCCACAAATGGCTAGTGTCTCCCATACTGGACAGTGCAGAGAGGTAAATTTAAATTTAAATTTAAACTGTCTATTTAAATTTAAACAGTGCAGAGTGGTCAATTTAAATTTAAATTTAAACTGTCTATTTAAATTTAAATAGACAGTTGCTAATGACTACCGTATTGGAGTCAGGTTTGCTTGTTTATCAAGAATACTTTATAAATGGTGAACTTCCACTAGGGGGCGCAAAACATCCGGTTGTCTCTGCAATGTTAGCAGCCTATTGATGATCATTGTCTATACTCATAAAATTCATTAAAGTGTTGCAAAATGATCATATTCTATTTTCATTACCTCTTCATTTATTAGTTAAAACTATCCAGAGAAACTTCCTTTCATATACAATTTGAGTGTCCTGAGGTAGAATTAATTTATGCGGGAAAGGCAAAATAAATGCTTGATTCTTTACATTTTTCAGAAAAATGGTTTGGTTTTCTGAGATGATCAATAACATTTGTTTGTCTAGCATCATTATAAATTCATGGGTTTAAATATATTTCATTCCATGGTAGCTATTATTATTTCAAAGATTTTATTTATTTTTAGAGATAGAAAGGGAAGGAGAAAGGGACGGAGAAAGACATCGATGTGAGAAAGAAACATCCATTGGTTACCTCTCATACACACCCTGACCATGGACTGAACACTCCACCCAGGCATGCGTCCTAATCTAGACTGGAACCAGCAGTCTTTCCCTTTGTGGAGCAATGCTCAGACAACTGAGCCACACCATTTATGGCCATTTTAACTGTTATTCATCTTGATGCTTGAACTGCTTTCTAATATGGTAAGATATTCTGGGCTTGTCATAATCATTTCCTTCCCTAATTAATTAGTCATTTCCCCAAGAAGCCCTAGGGCTTTTTTAAAAAATGTTTTTCTTTTCTTGAAGATATTTATTTATTTTAATATATTTTATTGATCATGCTATATTACAGTTGGCCCAATTTTTCCCTTTACCCCCCTCTACCCGGTACCCTCCATTCCCTCTGGCAACCCTCACCCCCTTAGTTCATGTCCATGGGTCATGCATATAAGTTCTTTGGTTTCCCCATTTCCTATACTGTTCTTAACATCGCCCTGTCTATTCTGTACCTACCACCTTGTACTTGTCTCCCTCTCTCTTTTTATTGTTGTTCAAGTACAGTTGTCCCCATTTTCTCCCTACCAGTCTCCCAACCCCTCCATTCCTATCAATTTGTACTTCTTAATTTTTACATGTTTCCCCCATCTCCCCCTTCCCCTTCCCAACTGGTAACCCTCCAAATGATCTCCATATTTATGATTCTGTTTTTGTTCTGTTTGCTTGCTTGCTTAGTTTGTTTTTTAGATTCAATCATTGTGAGTTTATTGTCATTTTAATGTTCATAGTTTTGATCTTTTTCTTTTTTTTAAAGATTTTATTTATTTATTTTTAGAGAGGGAAGGGAGGGAGAAAGAGAGGGAGAGAGAGAGAAACATCAATGTGTGGTTGCTGGGGCTGTGGCCTGCAGCCCAGGCATGTGCCCTGACTGGGAATCGAACCTTCGATGCTTTGGTTCGCAGCCCGCGCTCAATCCACTGAGCTATGCCAGCCAAGGCTGATCTTTTTCTTAAATAAGTCTCTTTAACATTTCATTTAATAATGACTTGGTGATGATGAACTCTTTACCTTTATCTTTTCTTGGAAGCACTTTATCTGCCTTTCCATTCTAAATGATAGCTTTGCTAGGTTGTAGGTCCTTGCTTTTCATCACTTGGAATACTTCTTACCAGTCACCTCTAGCCTGCAAAATTTCTTTTGAGAAATCAACAGATAGTCTTATGGGAACTCCTTTGTAGGCAACTCTCTGCTTTTCTCTTGATACTTTGAAGATTCTCTCTTTATCTTTAACCTTTGGCATTTTAATTATGATGTGCCTTTGTGTGGTCCTCTTTGTGTCCCTCTTGGTTGGGACTCTCTTGTGCTTCCTGGACTTATATGTCTATTTCTTTCTCCAGATGGGGGAAGTTTTCTTTCATTATGTTTTTCAAATAAGTTTTCAATTTCTTGCTTTTTCTCTTCTCCTTCCAGCACCCCTATGATTCAAATCTTGGTATGTTTGATGTCCTAGAGGCTCCTTAGCCTATCCTCAGATTTTAGATTCTTTTTTCCTTCTTGATGTTCTGATTGAATGTTTGGCTCTTTATGTTCCAAATCATTGATTTGAACCTTGGCTCCATATACTCTACTCTTGATTCTCTGTAAATTTTTCTTTATTTCACCTAGTGGAACCTTTATTTCTGCTTGATTCTTCTTTATGCTGTTGAAGTACCCAGTGAGTTCCTTGAGCATCCTAATAACCAGGGTTTTGAATCTACATTGGATAGATTGCTTATCTCCATTTTGTTTTGTTCTTTTTCTGGAGTTTTGTTCTATTCTTTAATTTGGGCCATATTTCTTTGTCTCCTCATTTTGGCAGCCTCCCTGTGTTTATTTCTATGTATTGGGTAGAGCTGCTTTGACTCCCTACCCTTGTAGTGTGGCCTATTGTAGAGAAGCATGCCCATAAGCTGAGTAGGGCAGAGCCTTAGGTAATGTCCAAAGTGGGCAACCCATTGATGGAGTCTCAGATATGATGTAGTCACTCTGTGGCTCTGTGCGGGGGCAGGATTCAGAAAAGGGACAATGGCCCTGGCTGTTGTGGCTCAGTGGATTGAGCATGAGCCTGCAAACCAATAGTTCACTGGTTCAATTCCAAGTCAGTGCACATAGAGGCAACCACACATTGATGTTCTCTCCCTCTCTTTCTTCTTCCCTTCTCCCCTCTCTAAAAATAAGTTAAATATAAAAAAATTAAAAATAGAATAAAATAAAAATTTAAAAGAAAAGGGACAATGGTCACTGCCTGGTCTCTGAAGTTTTGTCCAGGAGGAAGCTGTCCCCCAGCACTTGCCTTGATGCCAGACACTTCAGTTTCTCCCCATATGCCACCAGTGCCCTACAGCTGCTGCCTTGATGACGGGGCCCAGAGGGAATTAGTCTGTGTAAGTCCTAAGTCTGCTGTGGGCCCTTTAACAGAAGGCCCCTGAGAATCCTGTAGTTTTCTTCTTCCACCACACCAACACCTACTGGTTTTTGCACCCAGAAGTTAAGGGGAATTATCTTCCTGGCACTAGAACCCTGGGCTGGGTGGTCTGGTGTAGCGTTGGGATCCCTCACTCCAAAGTATCCCCCCAGTTTTTATCCACCATATGTGGTTGTGCTCATTATGCATCTCCACTCCTCCACCTGTCCACCCCTCCTACCTGTCTGGATGAATGTAACTTCTTTAATTGCTTGGTTGTTAGTCTTCCATACAGCTCCATTATCTGATGATTCTGGGTGATAGGTGTTTTGTACTTTAGTTGTAATTTTAACTGTGGTTGTGCGAGGTGGTAAGGCATGTTTACCTAAACCTCTATCTTGACCAGAAACTCTATTTTGACTTCTTTATTTTTCAGTTATAGTTAACAAACAATATATTAGTTTAGGTGCACAACCCCGTGAATAAACATTATATAACTTGCTAGTGATCATCCTGATAAATCTTATACTCATCTGACACATTACATAGTTATTACAATATTATTGACCATATTCTCTATGCTCTACTTTGTACCCTATGACTGTTCTGTGACTAACAATTTGTACTTCTTTTCTTTCTTCATTTGTTTTTATTTTTAGAGAGGAGAAGGAGGTGAGAAAGAGGGAGAGACAGATCAATGTGTGGTTGCCTCTCACATACCCCCCACTGGGGACCTGGTATGCAACCCAAGCATGTGCCCTGACTGGGAATCGAACTGGTGACCATTTGGTTCACAGGCTGGCACTCATTCCACTGAGCCACACCAGCCAAGGCCCAATTTGTACTTCTTAATCCCTTCACCTCTTTCACTAACCCCACCAAGATCCCTCCCATCTGGCAACTGTCAAAATGTTCTCTGTATCTATCTATGAATTGTTTCTGTTCTGCTTCTTCGTTTATTTTGTTCACAGGCCAGCATCCAATCCACTGAGCCACACCAGCCAGGGCGCATTTTGTATTTTTTAGATTCAATTGTTGATAGGTATGTATTTATTGCCATTTTATTATCATTTTTTACATTTTTCTTCTTCTTCTTAAGGAAAACCCATTAACATATCCTGTTATACTGATTTGGTGGTGATGAACTCCTTTGTCTGGGAAGCTCGTTATCTGTCCTTTGATTCTAAATGACAGGTTTGCTGGGTAGAATAATGTTGGTTGTAGGTGTTCCTTTTCATAACTTTAAGTGATTCTTGTCAATCCCTTTTGGCCTGCAAAATTTCTATTAAGAAATCACCCAATGGTCTTATGGAACCTCCCTTGTCAGTGACTAACTGCTTTTCTCTTACTACTTTTAAGATTCTCTCTTTGTCTTTAACTTTGGCATTTTAATCATGCTGTGTCTTGGTGTGGGCCTTTTAGGGTTCATCTTTTTTGGGACTCTCTGTGCTTCCTGGACTTGTATGCCTATTTATTTTACCAGGTTATGAATTGTTTTGTCATTACTTTTTCACATAGGTTTTCAATTCTTTGCTCTCTCTCTCTACTTCTGGTATCCCCATGATACAAATATTGGTATACCTGAAGTTGTCCCAGGGGCTTTTTATTATACTCTGCTCATTTTTTTGATTTTATTTATTTATTTATTTATAATTTTTAGAGAGAGGGGAAGGAAGGGTGTCAGAGAGGGAGAGAAACACTGATGTGTGAGATACACACGGATCAGTTGCTTCTTGCGCACCCCCAAGTGGGAAGCTGGCCTGCCACCTAGGCATATGCCCTGACTTGGAAGCAGTGACCTTTTGGTTTGTAGGTCAGCACTCAATTCACTGACTCACACCAGCCAGGGCTATTTTTGTTGTTCTTATTGTGTTTTTTCTGTTTTGTTATCTCCCAAATCTCTGATTTGATCCTCTGCTTCATCTATTCCACTGTTTATTTCCTATAATACATTCTTAATTTCAGTTAATGTATTTTTTTATTTCTGACTGGTTCTATATTACCTATATTTTTTAGTTCTGCTTTTATGTTTCCCATCTCTTTGTTGAAGTTCTCACTAAGTTCATCTATCCTTCCCCTAAGTCCACTGAGCATCCTTATAACCAGTGTTTTGAACTCTGCATCTGGTAGATTGCCTGCCTCCATTTTGTTTAGTTCTTTTTCTGGAGTTTTGTTCTTTTCTTCCATTTGGGCCATGTTTCTTTGTCTCCTCATTCTGGCAGCCTCTCTGTGTTTGTTTCTGTGTATTTTGTAGAGCTGCTATACCTCCTGGCTTAGTAGACGGGCCTCATGTAGTAGATGTTCTTAGCATCCAGTGGCATAGCCTCTCTGATCACCCAAGCTGGGCTGTCCAGTTGTGGCCCCCTGTTGTGGGCTGTGTACCATCTCCTGCTGTAGTTGGGCCTTGATTGCTGTTGGCACATCAGTGAGAAGGATTTACCCCCAAACCAATTAACTGCAAGGACTGGCTACAATCACCAACCACCATGGAGAATCAGTTGTGCAGGGCCCCACCCCACAGAGCAGGACTTACTTCAGTGGGGCTTTAGTGCTCACTGAGTCTGCCCTTTGAGTATGTCACTTGCAGAGGTGGTTGAATGGTTTGCAGCTGGTCTGAAGCTGTCCACCTGGTATGCTGGCTCTGGGTCTTCATCTGCTGCCGGTGTTCTGCCTGGCACCACTGTCATGAGCTACAAAGTGATCTGCAGGTGGTTGCTACTTGTGCTGGTCTTGGAGGTGTCCTGGAAAGGCCAAGCTGCAAGCCAAGGCCAGCTGCTACTGGTGCTGGGCCTGGGGTCACTTAGTGAGAGGTACAGGACATACCAAAGCCAGATGCTGCCTGTTTGAGAGATTTAAAAAAATTCTGAAGCATGAGCCAAGACTGGCCATTCCTATGGTAAAGCCACTAGAAACAGCTTGGGTGGGCTTGAAATTTGGGTGAGGCAGTGTCTCAGGGAGTCACAGGGCAAGGTGAACAGTGACAGCCAAGTTGTTGGAGACTCAGACATGGCACCCACATTCTGGCTGTGTAGGGAGTGTGCTCAGCAAGGGAACAATGGCCTCTACCAGCACTTCTTTTTGCAAGAAAGCTATCCATTTTGCTCTGGCCCTGTTGCCAGACAATTCAGCTCCTCCTCCTACGTCCCTGGTGGCTTTTGTGCTGCTCTCTCAGTGCTGGAGCACAGAGGGAGTAAGTCCAAGTAAATCTATGTATGTGCCCTTTAAGAGGCATGCCTGGAACTTCAGAAGCCCTCAGTCTCACTCAGGTAGAAGTTAAGGTTTTTACAGTCAGAAGTTGTGGGAACTTCTCTTCCTGGCACTGGAACCTTGGGCTGGGTGTCTTGATGTGGGGCTGGGACCCTTTGCTCCTCAGGTGGGACCTCTGCAGCTGAGATATCTCTCCTGATTTTTACCTACTACTGGTGGGTGTGAGACCTACAGTTCCATGTCTCTGCCCCTCCTACCCATCTCCATGGGACTCCTTCTTTAACGTCTTAGTTGTAGGACTTCTGTTCAGCTACATTTCAGGCAGTTCTGCACGATGGTTGGTCTGCAGTTTAGCTGTAATTGTGATGTAGTTGTGGGAAGGTGTGAGTACAGCATTTACCAAGTTGACTATAAGCTCCCCTAGTTCTTGATGGGAAGTTTTATTTAGAGTTGTGTTAGTGTAGTTTAATGAGACCAGGTTTGCCATTGTTCCCAGGCTTTTCTGGTAGATAAAATTTAAAAATATTTTTAATAGAAAATGCACTATTCATTTATGTTTCCAATTCAAATTTAGGATTTCATGGTTCTTACTTAGTTTCTCTGATTCAAGCTTTTTATGTTGAAAACCTTGGTTCCTGTTAAATTATAACATACTTATTTTGAATTTTCCTATTATATACATAATAGTCTAGAATAATTATACCAAACTATAACTAATAATATGCCTACTAGAAAATATTTTAAATTTGTTTGTTCATTTTTGCAGGGGTTTTTTGTCATTGGGTACATTCTAGTCATATTGTTATGTTTTAAAATACCTTAAAATAGTTCTCTGTATGGTTAAGATACTCACTCAATCCACAATTGGGTTCATTGCTTTATTTTTTATTTTTGTAGTTATTTTATTTGAATCATGTAAAACATTTCATGATTCCAAAGTCAGATGTCTAAGTGATTTCAGAAATGTCTAATTTTTATCACTATTCCCTCCTTTTGTCTCTTCCACCTCTCTGGGGAATTTTTTGAAATTATATTTTGGTTTATCTTCTACTAAAACTAATAAATCTGGAACTTTAAAAAGATAAGCATGTACCTCGAGCCACAAACATTCCCATTTTACTTCAGCAGGTCGGGTCCCATCCTTTCTTCTCACATCTGATTTGCCCAAAGTGAAGGTGATGACAGTGACAACTCCAGTGAAGGTGATGACAGTGACAACTCCAGTGAAGGTGATGACAGTGACAACTCCAGTGAAGGTGATGACAGTGATAACTCCAGTGAAGGTGATGACAGTGACAACTCCGATGGCAGTTTGCACAAGGGTGGCCCTGGCCAGCAGTTGAAAATACAGGTTGTTTCATCATCCTTTTTATGTTTGTTAGAGTCACAAAGTAGATCTGAAACCACTTCATATTTTCTGTTCATATACCCTTCACTCTCTGGGAATCAGAATGGCTGCAGCCCTGAAATAGCAGCATCAAAACTCGCCCATCCTCAGGGAGACATTCAGGACCATGCACTTACTGAAGCTTAGGAAGAAAGAAGTCAGTGGAAAAGTAATGTAGTCCATTACACTGCTCAGGCCTGCACTTAATGTATTTTAGGTAACTATCATCACGATCAACACCAGAAATATACGTGTAATAGAGCATCACGCGTGGTCGCCGTGAGAACCCACCTCACAGACCTGCAACTACAGGAGTGTAACTGACTGAGGCCCCAGCAACTGATGTGCTCTGAAACTACTGCAGCATTTTTTTAAAAAAATAACATCTTTATTGAGATACAATTTACATACCATTCAGTGGGGTTTTTCAGTATGTATACAAAATTATGCAATACTCACCATTACTCACCATTAACTCCTTATCACTGTAATCATTCCAAAAGAAAGTTCTGCACCCCTCAGCGGTCACCCCTCATCCTCCACTCCCTCCAGCTGTGGCAACCACTAACCTACTTTTCATCTCCATGGACGTGCCCATTCTTTTCATTTCTTATAAATCGATCGTACAGCATATAGCCCTTTGTGTCTCGCTGCTTTTGCTTCCCATAATGTTTTCAAGGTTTATCCATGTCATGGTATGCATAAGTACTTCATTTCTTTTTTTCTCTTTTTTAAACTTTGGTAAATAAGATACGCATAACCTAAAATATACCATTTTAACCACTTTCAAGTGTACAGTTCAGTTCAGTTAAGTCCATTGACATCGCTGTGCAACCAACTCCAGAACTCTTTTCATCTTCTAGAACTGAATCTGCACCCATCGAACAGCACCTCCCATTCCTCTCCCACCAGCCTCTGGCAACCACCACTCTACTTTCTGTCTCTGTGGTTTGACTACTCTAGACACCTCATGGAAGTGGAATCGTACATTGGTTTTCTTTCTGTGACTGACTATTTCACTTAGCACAACATCTTCCAGGCTCATCATGTAACACATCACAGACTTTCCTTCCTTTTTTAAGGCTGAGTGGTATTCCTGTGCATGTGCATGTGGTATGTGTGGTGTATTTCATTCCTTTATGACCACATCATATTCCATAGATTATACCACATTTTGTTTACCCATTTGACAGCTGATGAACACTTTTTTTTAAAGATTTTATTTATTTATTTTTAGAGAGGGAAGGGAGGGATGGAGAGAGAAAGAAACATCAGTGTGCGGTTGCTGGAGGACATGGCCTGCAACCTAGGCATGTGCCCTGACTGGGAATCGAACCTGCGATGCCTGGTTCGCAGCCCACGCTCAATCCACTGAGCTACACCAGCCAGGGCTGATGAACACTTTTTGCCTGGTGTAATGCTGCTATGAATATCTGTGTATAAGTTTTGGAGTGGGCATATGCTTTTAATTCTTTTTGTTATATACCTAGGAATAGAATTGCTGGGTTGGAGTTTAACTTTTTGAGGGACTGTCAAACTGTTTTCCAAAGGAAATTCACCATCTTACATTCCTACCAGCACTGTATGAAAATTCTAGTTTGTCCATGTTATGGCTAACAGTCGTTATTGTTCATCTCTTTTATTGTAGCCATCCTAGTGGGTGTGAAGTATATCTCCTTGTGGTTTTGATTTGCATTTTTCTGACTAGTGAAAATGACTAGTAATTCAATGACTAGTAATATTGAGTATCCTTTTGTGCTTACTGGCTATTTGTGTATCATCATCAGAGAAATATACATTCAGAGCCTTTGCCTATTTTTAAATTGGGTGACTTATCTTTTATTATTGAATTATGTTCTTTATATATACTGGATACAAGTCCCTTATCAGATATATGATTGGCCTACATTTTCCCCCATCCTGGGGGTTGTCTTCCACTTTTTTGTTCATTATAGCTGCTGCACTGAGACCATGAGGCACAGAGCTGGGCCCAGCCAGTGGATGAATAAAGCATAGGCACTAAGGCAGGCTTGTTCCAAGGAGGTGTGCAACCTCTCTCACGGCTGACTTAGGTTCAAGGACTCACCAAAAGCTTTACCAAACCTTCCTTAGACTGCTTGGTGGTCTCGGATGCTCTCATTCAATCTTCCCTCCTTTTCTTCTTCATTGGGATCAGACTTGCATTGCCGTCTGACAGTTTTCAGGCTTTTCCCACTCCTGCCCCATATTCTCTCACCAAAAGCACTTCCCCTAAGAAAACCTCTGCATATTCAATCCTGTCTGGAGTCTGCTTTTTGGAGGATGTCGACTAACATGCCATGCAACACCAATGGCTTCACTAAAGGAGTTTGAAAGTTCATTTCCAAAGTCCTTCTGTAACAGTGGGCAGCAGCAACCAGAAGCAAAAACGTGAAGATTTGAACTCATGTTTGTCATGGTGTTTCTACACAGCTAAAAGAGCGATGATTTTTGAACTGGGTAGATCATACCTGGGCTTGACTATCAGCCCTGCCACTTGCTAATTTTGTGACAAGATATTTATTTCCCCTGTGCCTTAGTTTCTCATCTGCAAGATGTGCACAGTAGTGCTGTCTGCCTATATTGTTTTGAAGATTAAGTAACGTAAAAAACATCTGGAAAAGTGCCTGGCACATAGTGGGTGTTTGCCAAATGTTCATTTCCTTCGCATATTCCTTCATTCAGGTCTTAGCAGCATCATGCTCAGCTGAGTGTTTGAAGGCAAATAATAGCTTCACTCTAAGATGAGTCACATCCACTTTA
>PVIA01017896.1:0-14315 GCA_004024845.1 Tonatia bakeri
TTCAGAGGGGGAAATTAAATAAATGGTCATTTTTTAGGCAAAATATTAAGAGCTTTTATGAGTTGTATGTTACAAAAATTATGTCTGTCTTGGGTGGTTCATTAACCATCTTATTGTGTTTCTTGCCACTTTATGTGCTTCAATATGCCCATAAACCTCAAAGAAATGATGTTTATTGAGGTATCTTGGCAATTAGAGTATCCTCATTCTCTAGCCTCAATATGTTAGCAGATAAATATTCAGAAATACATAGATTTCATACATTAATTGGGGATAAGATGAGCATCAAGAAAGCTTTTATTTAATAGATGAGGAAATGCAGGCTGGCAAGTCTAGGGCATTAAATCAAGAGCACCCCTATCTCTAGATCCTTCCTGAAATTTCAATAATAGCATTCTAATAGTATAAACAAATAAGAGAGAAGACCTATTTCTTTAAGAGTGGTGAGAAGACCTATTTCTTTAAGAGTGGTGAATATGTTAATAGGAACTATCATATCTAATTACCTCTTTACAGTGTCATAACCTCCTTTCAAATATTGACTTCAGTAATAGGAGATTGTTTGGTCTAGATAACAGTGATTGAAATTGATTTCAGCACCTGAAAAGAAAAAAAACATTTCACTCAATGAACAGATCTGCCTCTGCCTTGTAATACTGGAATTGATGGTTGGTAATACACTTCTGCTCTTATGTTTTATCACTAAAGACACACAGCACACTTTTTTTTAAACTTTGCTATTTTTGCCAAAAGGAAAAATAAAATGCTAACATAAAATCAGGGATAAAAACTTAGAGGCTAATCTAATTATTCATATTCTTTAAAGTAGATCCTTTTAACTGGTGTATTCTTATAGTTGAGGCATTCCATGGAAAATAGATATTTGAACAAATATTTCCAGCTAAGAAAGCACTTCTCAGTTTGCTCTTTTGGATTTTTCCTTCTTTTTATTTATTTGTTTCCAAACATTTTTGCTTATTGTCTCATACTAACCTTGTAAGCCACAAGTGACAGTGCCCTATGCTAAGTGCCACCTAAAGAATCATTAACTACTCAATGAAGAATTGCAGCTCAGTTTTTGGTGTCATTCTGAAAATGTTCAAGTGTAACTAAAAAAAAAAGTGATATACCCTTTTATGAAAACAGCATGTCAAGATTGGCCAATACTTCCATGAAGAATTGCTGTGCTCAATATCTGCTTATTGCTGCGATCAAAATCAGAATTTCTACTGGCAATCCATTCCAGGCAATAAATACTCCTGGTGGCTCTCTTGCAAGAGCATTCATAGCTTTACACAAAGCACCAATTGTTTCTCACAGTGTCAGCAAGGAAACTTAGGGATCGAATTATTATATGCGTGTGTTGTGGTGTATGTGTGCACACATTTGTGTTGGCAGATTATTTTGGAGAGTGTGATGCACTTTAACAACCTAGGATTTCCCCTACTAGGAAAAAGTTTATAGAATTAACTGGTAAAAGCAGTGGGAGTTAAATAACTGTTAGATTCTGGTACAAAATGCTTTTATCTGCCTTCCTACTTTCTCCATCTAAATTCTATCACACTAGATTTCAAAGCCTGTGTAAGTAATTGCAGTAGAATTTGGTGATGTTTGTATCCCTTTGAAGGTAGACAATGTGTCTTATTCATCTTTCAAACACATCTAGCTTAGTGAAAATCAATAAATCTACTTATTGGATTAAACTAAACCTATAGGATTATTTTACTATAAAGATGAGTGTGGCCTAGAAATAGCATTACTTCTTTTGAACTATGGAATATTGGAGTTGTTTTAACACAATCAACCAAGCACTGATGGGAAGGAAAACATTGCTATTTAAAAAGTATGTATAAGACTAATATTCATGTACACATTTATTAATTCTCAGAAGCCTGGATGTAATTATTTTTAAAAATCTGTATAGTAATTCAAACCCTTCCCCCTTCCACCAGCTGCCTTTTAGCATGGGTGATTTTTCAATGGTTATATTTCCACATAATAGAGTACATTAACCATCATGTCAATATGAATAATTATGAATGTTTTAAATTTTCATACTTAAAAAATCTGTTAAGAAAATTATTTGTACTTTTAATTAATTGATAGGCTTAGCAATATTTCAAAGAAAACTAAACTTTGTATGTCAGTCACCTAATACAATGTTATTTTTTTTCATTAATACTTTAGGCAATGAGCAGAAGTATATACCCATAAATTTTGTCTTCAAACTTCTTTCTAGTTTCCAGCTTTCTACATTCTATGACAATATGTATGCTATATAATTCTAGATTTCAATAGCTCAGATAAATTGGTTAAGCTTATCTTAATTAATGGCTCTTCAGTTGTTTTGGTGATGTCCCTAAAAATTAGGATTCAAGTTTTCTTTTAGGATTCTTTAACCTTCTATTTGACCAAAGGATCTCTTTATGTCTAAGCAATATCACAAGATTGTATATATTATTTTTAAAATAGAGACCAAGAAAACATAGCATAAGTCAACTGAATCCCAGAAAAACAGAATCCTATTTCTTTCTTCCATGTATATTATTCCCTAGATCCAATCAGTAAGTCCAATAATTTTATCTTCAAACTCTTTTTCAAATAAGTCCATCACCTCTCTCACACTTCTTGCCAATACTCTTGTCCAAGCTACGATCTTCACATATTCCCACTACAAGATTACCTCCTCATCTGGTCTTTCTCTGCTGTGCATGTTATGTTCTTCTAATACATTTTACATATAGCAGCTGAAATGACACACTTCAATAGAGAGTATTACATATTTTTGAAACCCTTTAATACCTTCTTTGTTTAAAAGATAAATGTTTTAATGTAGCTTGGGAGGCATTTATACTATGATGCTTGATCTACAAAAATTTTTCAAATAAATATCTTTTCAATTAATGAAATTATTTTATTGAATAAAATTATGAAAGAGAAGATTAAATTATTTGCCAAAGGAAACCAAATCTGTGCCAAGCAAAGTAAAGTTTAGTGTTAACTTAAACCCAATGCATATTGCAAATTTAAAAACAAACATAAGGACTTCTGGTTAAATCATTTGGAGTGAGTAATGTATTTATATGTTTTCTTTCTTAAATGACAGTAAATGGATAGAAAAAACTATAATCAAGTAAGGAAAAGTAACGGGTGTAAAAAATGACAGGGAAAGGATATAACAATAACAATTTGGAAACCAAAAGATTTCACCATCTGTGGTGTATGAAACTGAAACTCATAGACACAGGCAACAGTAAGGTGGTCACCACAGGAAAGAGGGTAGAAGGCAGTTAAGGGTGAAGGGGGCCACATATATGGTGCCAGAAGATTATTTCATTTTGGGTGATAAACATATAATGCTATAAACACTTGAAACTCATATGATCTTATTAACCAATGTCATGCCAACACATTTAATATTTTTTGAAAAAGCAAATTAACAAGTAGGTACTAACTTGTCATATTTCTGAGAAGAGATATAAACACTTTTGCCATAATGAGTAAACCAATATTGATATTTTATTATTAACTAACATTTATACATTATTCAGGCTTATTAGTTTTTACCTAGTTATTTTTTATTTGAAGGTGCTGTCCAGTGCACCATATTATATTTAGTCATCATATGTACTAAGCTGAGCCTGGTGTGATGTGTTTCTCATTAGGAAACTGGGGTATGTGTTTTGAGGAGAAAGACCACAAAACAGAAGCATCATTTTCATCTCAACACACCAGGGGTACATAGTATCAAAACGGCTTAATATATTTTTTATTTTTTTATTGTTCAAATATAATTGTCTGCATTTACTCCACTCTACTCCCCACCACCCCAACCACCCCCAACTCCCTACCTTGCTTCCAGCCACCTTGGTTTTGACCATGTGTCCTTTATAGTTGACCTGAAAACACTTCCTCTCTTTCCCTTGTTATCCCCATCCACCTCCCCTCTGGTTACTGTCAGATTGTTCTTAATTTTGATGTCTCTGGTTTTGTTTTGCTGACTCATTTGTTTTGTTGATTAGGTTCCACTTATATGTGAGATCGTATGGTATTTGTCTTTCACAGCCTGGCTTATTCCACTTAGCATAATGCTCTCCAGTTCCATCTATGCTGTCACAAAGAATAGGAGCTCATTCTTTCTTTCTGCTGTGCAATATTCCATGGTGTAAATGTACCACAGTTTTTTGATCCATTTATTTACTGATGTGCACTTAGGTTGCTTCTAGAACTTGGCTATTGTAAATTGTGCTGCTATGAACATTGGGGTGCATAGGTTCATATAAATTGGTGTCTCAGGGTTCCTGGATATAATCCCAGCAATGGAATTGCCAGCTCAAAAGGCAGTTCCATTTTTAGTTTTCTGAAGAAATTCCATACTGTTTTCCACAGTGGCTGCACCAGTCTGCATTCCCATCCACAGTGCACTAGGCTTCACTTTTCTCCACATCCTTTCCAAAACTTATTTGTTGATTTGTTTATTATGGCCATTCTGACAGATATGAAGTGGTATTTCATTGTTGGGAACTGCCCTGCCTGGTATCAGAAGCTGTAACCCCCACCTAGGCTAAGGCTGAGGGAACGACCTTGGAACTGTAAGCCAGCAAGGAGACAAAAGCTTATCTCCCTGGCAGGAGGGCCACTTCTGCTCCTTTTACTTTATCCTGCCTAAACCCCAATGCTTGGCTGGTTAGCCAATGATGGGTAAGATTCCCCAAGGAGGGAATGACCTAAGACAGACACGATCATGTGGGAGGCCCCCAAGAAAGGACTTTGGGGGCTAATGCAAAAGGGGGTGATGGACCCTCACCCCCCCCCCCCGCCAGGCTTTGACAAAACCTGAGTGCTCATTCCATCCACGATAAAATTCCCTTATCTCTTGGTTGCCTTAGTTCCCCTTGCTCCACCTAAGCCTGAAACAATGACAGGGTGGTGCAGCCCTGTACTAGAAAGGGCAGGTTCCCCGGGGTAATCAAGCCTAAGAAAGAATATGTAAAATCCTGTGAAACCTGCTTTGTTTAGAATGCTCTCAATTGAATGAGAAGGGTCCAAGGAGGAAGAAAGTTTGTTCCTCAAAGTTTTACATCTCTTTGACCCTGACTCAAAGTAGGCTCTCAGAGTTCCTTGTTATTTGATCCTTACTTCCCTGCAATGACTAATGAGCTTTACCTGAATTCTTGTACAAACAAACCCAATAAAAAGCCTGCTGGGATAGGAGAATGCACGCCCTCCTCCAGAGAGGGTGGCCAAGGTGTTCTCCACTTGGAGAGTGGCCCCTCCATCCCTACTTCTCCACAGAAAAGTGCCTGTTTCTGTGTATGTTCATTTCTCATGTGTTGCTGAGCCATCTGCAGCATTCCATGGTCACTGCCAGTCGGTGATTGCGTATCAGCTGGCGCATCATTTCATTGTAGTTTTAATTTGCATCTTTCTGATGGCTAGTGATGCTGAGCATCTTTTCATATGCCTCTGGGCCTTCTGTATGTCTTCCTTTGAGAAGTGTCTGTTCAGGTCTTTTGCCCTATTTTAATTGGGATTTTTGTTTTTCTGGAGTGGAGTAGTGTGAGTTATTTATATATTTTGGGTATCAAACGCTTGTCTGAGGCATCATTGACAATTATGTTTTCTCATACAGTTGGTTTTCTTTTCATTTTAATGTTGTTTTCTTTAGTCATGTAGAAGCTTTCTATTTTACTGAGGTCCTATTTGTTTATTCTTTTTTTTCTGTCCTTTGCTCTAGGGGACACATCATGGAAAATATTGCTTCATGAGGTATCTGAGTTTTTCCTGCCTATGTTATCCTCTACAACATTCATGGTCTCACAACTTATATTAAAGTCTTTTACCCACCTTGAATTTATTTTTGTGTATGGTGTAAGCTGGTGATCCAGTTTCATTTTTTTGCATGTAGCTGCCAGGTCTCCCAACACCATTTATTGAAGAAGCTAATGTTACTACATTTTATGCTGCTGCGGCCTTTGTCAAATATTAATTAACTGTAGAGACTTGGGTTTATTTCTGGCTGTCTATTCTGTTCTAATGGTCTATGTTTCTATTCTTTGGTCATTATGAGGCTCTTTTGATTACAGTGGCCTTGCAATACCATTTCATATCAGGTATTGGGATTCCTTCTGTTTTGTTTTGCTTTCTCAAAATTGTTGAAGCTATTTGGGTTTGTTTATGGTTCCATATAAATTTTTGAAATGTTTGTTCTGTATCTGTGAAATATGTCATTGGTACTTTAATAGGGATTGCATTGAATCTATAAATTGTTTTGGGTAGTATGAACATTTTGATAATGTTAATTCTTCCAATCTATGAACATGGTACATGTTCCCATTTGTTTATGTCTTCCTTGATTTCTTTCTTCAGTGTTGTGTAGTTTTCTGAGTACAGGTCTTTTACCTGTTTGGTTAGGTGTGGTCCTAGGTACTTTATTTTTCTTGTTACTATATCAAATGAAATTTTTTCTTCATTTCTGTTTCTGATATTTCATTGTTGGTGTACAAAATGCCTTTGATTTCTGAATATTGACTTTGTATCCTCCTGTTTTGAAAAATTTACTTATTAGGTTAAGCAATTTTTTGGTGGAGTCTATAGGATTTTCTATGTACACTATCATGTCACCTGCAAAAAATGAGAGTTTTACTTCCTTCTTTCTAACTTGGATGCCTTTTATTTCTTCTTGTCTGACTGATGTGGCTAGAACTTCCAATATTATGTTGAATAGGAGTGGTGAAAGTGGACAATCTAATCTTGTTCCTGATCTTAGTGGGGAAGATTTTAGTTTTTGTCAATTGAGTATGATGTTGGCTATAGGTCTCTCACATATGGCCTTTATTAGGTTGAGGAATGCTCCCTCTATCCCCACTTTGCTGAGCATTTTTATCATAAATGGGTGCTGTACCTTATCAAATGCTTTTTCCGCATCTATTGATTTATTGAAAGTTTTTCCAATTTTTCACCATTTATCCTCTCTCCACCCTGTCATCCCAACCCTCCAGCATTCCCCACCACTTAGTTCATGTCCATGGGTTGTACATACAAGTTATTTGAGTCTTCTGTCTCCTATACCATTTTTATCTTTCCCCATATATTTTGTGCCTACTAATTATGCTTTTTCTTCCCTGTACCTTTCCCCCCTATTCTTCCCTCCCCCCTCCCCACTGAAATCCCTCTGTGCCATGTCCATTTCTCCGATTCTGTTCCTGTTCTGGTAATTTGCTTAGTTTTTGTTTTCATTGTTTTTCTTTTCTTTTAGGTTTATTTATTGATAGTTATGAGTTTTTTATAATTTTATTGTTTAATTTTTTAATCTTTTTTTAGGATAATTCCCTTTAATGTTTCATATAATAAGGGCTTGGTGATGATGAACTCCTTTAACTTGACCTTATCTGGGAAGCACTTTACCTGCCCCCTTCCATTCTAAATGAAAACTTTGCTAGACAGAGTAATCTTGGATGTAGTTCTTTGCCTTTCATTACTTTAAGTGTTTCTTTCCAGCTCCTTTTTGCTTGTAAGGTTTCTTTTGAGAAATCAGCTGATAGCCTTATGGGAACTCCTTTGTAGGTAACTGTCTTCCTGTCTCTTGCTTCTTTTAGGATTTTCTCTTCATCTTTAATCTTAGGTAACTTAATGATGACGTGACTTGGTGAGTTCATCTTTGGGTCCAACTTATTTGGGACTCTCTGAGCTTCCTGGACTTCCTGGAAGTCTATTTCCTTTGCCAGATTGGGCAAGTTTTCCTTCCTTATTTGTTCAAATATGTTTTCAATTTCTTGCTCTTCCACTTCTCCTTCTGGCACCCCTATAATTCACATATTGGAATGTTTCAGGTTGTCCCAGAGAATCCTCAGCATCTCTTAATTTTATTGTATTCTTGTTTCTTTCTGATCCAGTTGGATATTTATTTCTTCCTTTTGTTCCAAATCATCGCTTTGAACCCTGGTTTCCTTCTTGTCACTGTTGGCTTCCTGAATATTTTGCTTTATTTTATTTTGGGTATCTTTCATTTGTTCTTTCATTTTTCGACCAAACTCAATGAGATTTGTGAGCATTTTGATTACCAGAGCTTTAAATTCTCCATCACATAGGTTGGCAATCTCCTCCTCACTTAGCTCTCTTTCTGAGGTTTTGTTGTGCTCTTTCATTTGGGCCATATTTCTTTGTCTTTGACACAGCCTATAGGTTGTAAGGGGCTGGGGCCTCTTGGGCAGGACAGCCCTCTTTGCTGTGCTGCCTGTGTGTGAGGGGCCAGAGAGGGAACAGTACAGCTCTCCTGCTGATCTCTAGTGCACTTTTCAGCCGACTTCCATGTCAGACTGGAAGTATCTCCCACTGTGGCAACTGCAGCTGTAGCCCATAGTCAGCTCTGAGTCTCAGTTTTCCCCTTAAGTCAGTCCCTTCCTAGCAGCTCTGCCAAGCTCTGCAGTCAGCCCCACCCCTCAGGCACCTCACCACATTTTTTCTGAGTCAGCTTGCGCAGACGGCCTTACTGGTCTGGTTGTTCTGGTTGATTTTTTCTTTAATTCCTTGGTTGTCCTAGTTCCATGCAGTCTGATTTTCTGGTGATTTTGGTTGTTTATTGATTTTAGATTGGTTGTTATCCTCCTTTTGGTTGTGCGAGGAAGTGAAGGGATTCTACATATGCTTCCATGTTGGCCAGAACCCCCCATTCAGCTATTTTATGTCTTTTGATTGGATTATTTAATACATTCATGTTTAAGGTTATTATTAATAGGTACTTATTCATTGCCATTTTTTTTTTTTGTACCTGAGTTCCTCTCTCTCTTACTTTTTCTTTTTTCCTTTTCTTACAGCAGACCCTTTTAGCATCTCTTGCAGAGCTGGGTTGGAGTAGGTGTGTTTGAGCTTTCTTTTGTCTGGGAAACTGCTCATTTCACCTTCCATGTTAATTGGGAACCTCACTGGATAGAGTAGTCCTGGTTGTAAGCCTTTGGTTTTCATTACTTGGAATATTCCTTGCCAATCTCTTCTGGCTTAGAGTGTTTCCATTGAGAAGTCACCTGCTAGTCTTATTGGGGCTCCCTTGTATATTACTTCCTATTTCTCTCCTCTTGCCTTTAAGATTCTCTCTTTGTCTTGGAATTTTACCATTTTAATTATGATGTGTCTTGATGTGGGCTTTTATGGGTTCCTTTTGATTGGGGCTCTCTGTTTCTTGGATTTGTGTGATTTTTTTCTCTCTTCAAATTAGGCAAGTTTTCCATCATTATTTTTTCAAACAGGTTTCCTACCCCTTTCTCCTCTTCTTCTCCTTCTGGTATTCCTATTGTATGGATATTATTATGTTTCATGTTTTCCTGTAGTTGTCTTAACACCTCTTTTTCTTTCTGAGTCTCTTTTCCTTTTCTTGCTCTCTCTGGTTTTTTTTTTTTATACTTTGCCCTTCAGCTCACTGATTTGATCATCTACTTCATCTAGCCTGATTTTGATTCCTTCTACAGTGTTCCTCAATTCAGAAATTGTGTTCTTCATTTCCTCTTGGTCCTTTTTGACAGTTTCTTTTCCTTCTTCATGTTTATATAGTTTGCAGTAATTACATTGTAGTTGCCCTGTAGTTTTTGGTAATTCCCTGTGAGCTCATTGAACTTCCTGATAACCATTGCTTTGTACTCAGTATCTTATAGTTGACTTGCCTCTATTTCACTTAGCATTCTTTCTGAGGCTTCCTCCCTTTTTGTTGTTTAAGATTTGTTTCTTTGTCTTCCCATTGTTTGTGAGACTCTTCTTGGTAGCCTCTGCTTCTTAAAGTGATCTGTTCTGACTCCCTGGGCTTATGGGTTGAACTTCTATGATAGAAGACCTATGAGATTGAGTGGTGCAGTCTCTTTGATCTACTAAACTTGCAGTTCTTGGGTTGTCATTTATGTTGGCTTTCTGGATGTAATTGGGTTTTGATTGTTGTTGGGTCTTTTTTTGGTGGGTCCTTCCTTCCCTCCAGCTGGTTAACTGAAGGTCACTCCTCCCTCCATGTCTTGTATGCTGTTATGCAGGTGTGGACAGGATGTTTTGAAGCTGGTTCTTCTGTCTGTCTGAGGTTTTGAGCCTTCTCTCTTACTATTGTTTAGTTTTTTGTTCTGGGAAATTTCTCCATCATTTATTTGTAATTCCAGATTGGTCCTGGTTGGAGGTTAGTGTAGCTTCCACTCACACCTTCACATTCTTCCATTATTATCTGTTGGTGGTTCCTTTTTTGGTGGGTTCTCTCTTCCAGCAGGTATACTGGTGTTCACAGCTCCCACCTATTTTTTATGTGATCATTTGGAGCGGGGAGACAGAATGGTTATGATGGTAGGAGTGTATTCTATGGGATTTAATGTACCAACCCTTAGAGAAGAGATAGGAGATCCTTTGGATAATTATAGTGTTAACCATGATATTTCACTCAAGTATCCGCTTTTTAGAATGGGTGGAAAAAAGATAAGACTCTTGTTAGAGGGGGAAGGATTGTGAGTTGAATTCTAAAAGCAGAGAGCTTGTGGGAGGTCAGTTATAGTGAGATATAAGATGAGATATCATAGAGTATAGGATAGAAAATAGGTGTAGTGTGTGAGACAACAGAGTTAACCACAACAGTAATAAAGTTCTTGAAGTCAGTGAAATGGGCTAAGATCTGGGAGGGGTACTGTGTAGTATTTACAATCGTATGGAACAATAATTTTTTACAATAATACTGGAACAACCATCATATGACAAAATCTGTATGATCTGAATGACAACAATAGGAAGTATACGACCTAGAGTCGTGTGCTAGTGGAACACTAGTGAAGTGAAAGAAGGAAAATTAAAAATACTCTGTGAAAGAGAGAACAAGGAAAGCCAGTCACACAATGCAATTAAACAAACATGTAAAATGAAGAAAACTAAATAGATAGAAGAGAAATTTAAAAATACTAATAAAATAAAAGAAGTAAAATAATGAAAAAATAATAATACAAGTAAACAATAACATGCAAGTTCTCTGGAATCACAAAGTGAAATATGTCTCAGTTTCTCAGTTGTTGGGATTATCCTCGTGATGCCTCTTTGAGTCTGACTCTGGTCCTTTCACAACTCCAGGTCTTATCTCACTTAGGGGAAAGAAAAAGGAGAAAAAAAAGAATGGAAGAAAAGCCTCCTGCTGGCTTTGAACTGGTCAAGGGAATTCTGCTGGTTTTCCTGGCTGTGGCAGGCTGAGGTGGGTTGGGTTTCACTTTTCTCCCGTCCTGTCTGGGCTGAACTCTTCCCTCTGTTCTAGTCTTCAGCCCAGTTCCTCAGTTCACTGCTGGACCCCCAGTGTCCTTCTGTGCCCAGTGGATGTCTTCAATTCACCAGTTGTGCTGTCCTTGGGGCGAACAAGTTAGGGGCAACTCTCACATTACTTTCTCACTCTTTGCTGTCCTAGGTGCTAGGCACTCTCAAAGTCTCTTCAGGGTAGTTCAGCTCCCCCACTGAGTTAAGACTTTCTGGAGACTGCTAACTCCTTGAGCCCTGCTGCTCTGCTCTGCAAGGGGTGCCTCTTCCTTCTTCTTAGTAGCCAGTCTGGCTGCATGGAGTGGGGACACTGCTGTGGGTGTGGCAGGTTGGGGCTGGGTCATAGCCTAGGGCAGTGACAAGGGTGGACAGAAGTCTATGCTGCGGGGGAGGGGGGCAGAGGTGTGGCCACACTTGAGGTGGCAGGGGTTGGAGGGTGACCAAGGCTGCTGCATTGGTGGAGGCACAGCCTCTGCCTCTGGGTTGGTGGGGGTGTAGTAGAGGTTGCAGCTGTGGGAGGCAGGCACTGTGGGGGAATTCCCTAAACAGCCACCAAGAGCAGTTTTTTTTTTTTTAAACAAAATCTCCCGTTCAAGCCTACCACTCCTAGCAAATGCCCAGCCTCTCACACACCCAACTTTCCAACCAGACTGGAGACTATCTGGGTCAGGGTCCATCACAGCCCAACTCTTCTCCCTTCTTCAGGCATCACATGGCTCCCCAATTTCTCTGGTAATGACCCAGCTGGCTTCCACTATCTTAGAGGGTGAACACCACCCTTGTGCCCCTGCCACCTTGTCTTTATTTCTCCCAGTGACTTCAAGCATCCATACCCATTCTGGTGCTGCTCTATCCTCCATGTTTGGCAGGGGAGGGAGCCGTTGACCCAGCTCTCTTCCGAGAACCCTGTGGCAGGCCCAGCACCAGCTGGGCCTGGAGCTGCAGCAGCCCTGGTATCCACGCTGCTCCACTGGAAGAAAATATGGTCTCCCAGTGCAGTGGTTTTTAAGGGAGTATTTTCAATGAATGATTTCTAGACCCTCTCTCAGCTGACAGAGCAAGGAAAAATGTATTTCTGTATATTAACCAATTCGTATACATAAATACAAAAACTTCCATATATAACTATCTGTATTTATATTAAGCTAAATATGAGTTCTTACTGATTATCTAATTCATTTCCACATGGAACCATTCTTGTGTCCCATTCTGCATTCTATCCTGAGACCTCTCAAGTGTTTAAATAATTGTTATAAATACAAAGACATTAAGGTTCACTTTTTGTGCAAAGATCTACCAGTTTTGGCAAATGCAATGTTACTGTCCCAAAGAGCTCTCCTTACCATCTGTTTTTCATTGTCCTCTACAGTTTTGGCCTCCAAACTTCACATATGTTGGGATTCCATTGGCTATTTTCTCTGTTCCTCAGAAGATTGGCTAGGTGTTCTACCTGTGCTCAGGGGAAAGAAAACTCTGCTCCCACCTGCCTTGCTGCCATCTTAGGTGTCTCAGAATGACTTAATACTGTTGAAATGTTGACATTAACTTCCATCACCTGAGTAACCAACAGGTTTCTTGATTGTAAAGTTATGTTTTTTTTCCACCTTCCATACCATACTATTTAGAAGGAAATCATGATGTGCAGCCCCATATTTAAGGAGGGAAGGTTCTTTGTATGTGGAGTCTAGCTACATTATTTAGATTTGTTCTTCATGGAAGATTTGTCCATTCTTTCTCATTTATTTATAATGCCATAAATTCATGAATATGTATTTTGTACTTTGGTTTATAATCCAATATAGCACTTTATTTAATTTGTTACTCAAGTTGTTCCAACTTTGCTCACTGGGAATTCCTTCAGTAGTCTTCTGTGTCTCATTGGCACACCCACATCATTATGTGTCTATTGCAAACACTTTTTGAATTGCTAGCATTACAAGACATGCCTGGTTCATCTGGTATATATCTTGTCTTAGATGTAGACTCAGCCACTTCTCTTTGGATTGTGTTCCTTTTTCTAGATAATAGTATTTGTAAAGGAAATATGGTCTCCCAGTAGTGGTTTTTAAGGGAGTATTTTCAATGAATGATTTCTAGACCCTCTCTCAGCTGACAGAGCAAGGAAAAATGTATTTCTATATATTAACCAATTTGTATACATAAATACAAACACTTCCATATATAACTATCTGTATTTATATTAAGCTAAATATGAGTTCTTACTGATAATCTAATTCATTTCCACATGGAACCACTTGTTTAACCTCAAACTCCTCAGCAATGAGAAACCTGGTTCCTACCATCAACCGTGAATTTACTAAATGTTACATTCCTTTGTACATATAAAAGGTTTCAGAATTATTAATCCATATTCTTGTACAAAGAACTATATCAGCAAGTAAGCAGAGCTTACTATATTAAGATATTCTACTCATTTCCAAAAATACTGAAACTTTACCATTTTTCCTGACATCTTCAGTGAATTGTTTTTTGCATGTGTAATCCAATGTCATTCTTGTGTCCCATTCTGCATTCTATCCTGAGACCTCTCAAGTGTTTAAACAATTATTATAAATACGAGGACATTAAGGTTCACTTTTTGTGCAAAGATCTACCAGTTTTGAAAAATGCACTGTGTCAGGTACTCACTATGTACAGTATTACATAAAATTAGCTTCATTGTCCCAGAACCTTTTGTTCTTTATCTATTTAAGCCCTCCTATTCTTATGCAATCCTACTCTGATACTGATTTGTTTATCATCTAAGTAGATTGGCTTTTTCAAAAATGTCATTTAATAGTAACATCTTTTTGAGATTGGCTTCCTTCACTTAGCAATCACATTTATCCATGCTTTTTCACTCATTATTCACCCATTATTTTTTTATATCTAAATACTATTCTACTGTATAAATGTACCACATTTTGCCTAATTCATCTACTGCAAGACATCTTGGTTTCTTCCCATTTTTAGTAATTATGAAGAAAAATGTTATAAGCATTAATATATTGGCTATTATATACATAAATCTTAAGATGAGTTGGGTAAAACTATAGGAACAA
>PVIA01017897.1:0-14307 GCA_004024845.1 Tonatia bakeri
GGGCGGGGCCTGGGCGGGGCCTGGGCGGGGCCTGGGCGGGGCCTGGGCGGGGCCTGGGCGGGCAGGTCCGGCGGAGAGGCAGGACGCAGCTGTGGGTGCCGCCCCGGGAAACCCACGCACAGGCGGCAGAGCGGGTCGTGGGAATAAACTCACTGGCGGGGACGTTAAAAAACCTTTATTTTTTTGCCAATCAACTCGATAAATTTTGGTATCCCATTGTTTTATTTTGATTTTTTACTCTCAGATAAATTTTTATGTTTACTGGACACTTATCTGTGCTGCTGTGTATCCCCAATTTGTATCCTTGGCTAACATTTTTTACGGAGACCATCTTTTTCTTAGTAGGTTTTCACGAGTTTCCGTTGACTGAGACAATTCACGGGGTCGTCCCATCACGGCTCTGTGATTTCCCACCTCACTTGGTGTGGAGTTTTTGGCATATAGTGCATACAGAAGCTTTACTTCTGGGGGGACGTCAAGTCTATCTTTTATTCTGTGGTTTCTTCCCTTGTTCTTGTGCTGAGAGAACAGGGGGGCAGGGAGGGCCCCCAAGGGCCTCGCACGGCAGTAACCACAGGAGCGGGACTGCGCGGGCCGTCCTGGTGGGCGGTGCCACTGCTGCCCCTCCCAGAGCCTCCTCGGGGCCCTGCATCTGGGTGCTGAGCAGGCGGGAAAGCCAGGCTGCCCCCGATGCAGACCCTGCACGCCCCCCGTGGCTCACAGCGCCAGGATGAACCCGGCTCCCTCGGTGCCTGCCTGGCTCGGGCTTGGGGCCCCGGTGACTCGGTGAGGATCCCATTCTGCCACCACGGCCATCCTCTGGGCTCCAGCGGGCTCCTCCTGGGCCTCCCAGCGGCCCATGGTCTCAGGGCCCAGCCCTCCAACCTCACTCCATGATCCCTGCCCAGCATCAAGGCTGAAAACCTGCCGATTCCAGGTGCACAGCAGCCCTCCTGGGACTCCCGAAGGCTCTGTCCACTCCTGTTCCACTTCCCGCTCAGACAGACAGCAACGGACAGACGTCTGAGGCTTTGCCTGCTTTCCAGCTCCTGCTGGTCTTCAGACGGAACTGCGAAGGCCTTCCCGGCTCGCCCTGTCTCATTTGAGTCCCATCTGGCAGTGAGGGGGGCCCAGCAGCTCCTGGTTCCCCCCACGGTCTACTTCCAACCCTGCCGCCAAGCGTTTCTGTTAAAATGGAAGTCAGGGCAAGTCTGTCCTTCCTCAGAACATTCCAGAAGGAGTCCTTAGCTGGGCCAGCGAGGCCCTCTGTGGGCTGGCCCAGCTCCCTCCGAGTCCCCACGGCACCCAGGCCCACTCCGGTTGCACTGGCCTCCGGCTCCAGCACGAGGATGTGCCCTCAGGGCCCCGGGCAGGCTGTTCCTTCTGCCTACGACCCTCTTCCCCACACACTCGCTCCCCACTCCCACCTCTGCTCAGACGCCGCCCCGCCTGGGGCACACTCAACCCCACCCCAGTCAGATACTGCCTGGTCCCGGTGCCCTGCACACCAGCTGCCGCTCTGCTCCTGCCCTGAGGCCACGTCAGCTGGTGCCCACCAGACAAGGAACGGACACACTGCCTCTGCGGGAGGATGGGGTCCCACTCTGGGTCGGCTCTGGTCTCAGCAGCCGGGCTTCTGCCTTGGTGTCCCTCTCAGGTTCCCCTGGCCCTGGGGCTGAACCCACACCGAGGGCACCAGCTACAGCCCCTGCCGTGAACTTGGCCCACGCAGTGGGTGGCAGATGGGGAGCGCAGGCAGGGCAGCCAGTGGTGCGGGCAAGGCTGGCACTGGGGGTGCCGAGTCAGCTCTGCCCATGGAGGCTGAGTGACGCTACGGCATGCTCCCACGGCCGCCTCTGCGCCAGCCTCCCCGAGAGGCCCAGAGCACAGCCCCTACGCTTCACATCAGCTACATCCCAGCCTCTGTGGGGGGAAAGGGTGCACTTTTACCCGGGTCAGGCCCAGAGCCCAAGATGCAGGCCCTGGTGCCGTTGGCCCCCAGGCGGGGAGGC
Organism: Tonatia bakeri; assembly: GCA_004024845.1. Lineage (NCBI taxonomy): Eukaryota > Metazoa > Chordata > Mammalia > Chiroptera > Phyllostomidae > Tonatia > Tonatia bakeri. Next base: position 2,013 of record PVIA01017897.1, read on the forward strand.
TAGGCAGGGCTCCACTGGGCCCACGTGCCAGGCCGGGCCCTCGGCCAGGTCCCTGCCACCGGGGAAGACCAGCCCTGCCCGGCACAGAGAGGACAGCAAGGCCCAGGGATGGCACAGGCCAGAGGGCGCTGAGCAGGCTGGGCTGGGAGGGCCCCTCGCTGGAGCTGGGTCCTGACTCTGGCTAGCCTGTCATGGAGGCCAGCGGGCTGTGGCTGCCCAAGGGGCCTCTGGGTCTGTGATGTGCTCTCGAGCTGCTCCCTCCTGCTCTGTCCACCCTGTCCTCCCTCTGGCCTGGCCTCTCCCCACCCCCCGCCTTCCCCCTGCACTGGCAGACTGACACCTGCTGGTCACCCATCTCCCAGCCCAGGGCTGACCTCTCATTCTCCTGCCTGGACCGCACAGGCTGCGGTCCTAACCCTAACCCTAACCCTCCGCTCGTGGCCCCTGTGCGGCCCACCTCCCTGGCTCCGGCGCCCAGGCTGTGCGCATGCGGGCCCTCCCTGGCCCCTGCCCACACAATGCCTGGACCGCTGACACCGGCTCGGCCACAGGTCAGGACTGCAGTCCCGGTACCTGGGGTCCTCCCACCCCCAGGGATCTCTCTCAAAGCCAGGCGCTTCTCCAAGTCCCGCTCGGACCTCATGACTTCCTAGAAGCCCTGGGCTGCCTGCATGCCCAGTGCACCCACCTCTGCCCCACAGGCCCGGGTCCAGCCTCTGCAGGTTCCCCAGCCCAGCCCGTTGGCCCTGGTGCCCGAGCCCTCGTGCTGGTCAGCGTGGAGGGGCTCTGCAGTGGGCGGCAGGGGAAGGCCTGGCCCCCAGGGAGTGACAGCCTGTAGGACCCATCCCCCTTACGGGACACTCTCATGTCCCCCGTGGTTGTGCCTAGTGAGATGATGCATGTTCCCCCCAGAGCACCTGGCCAGGGACACGCTGCAGAACCCAGGTTTTGAGGTGGCCCAAGCTGCGTGCTGGCAGCGCCCCTTCCTCCAGCTCCAGGCCCGGCCCAGCGGCCCAGGCTCAGAGTTGTTCCTGGCCTTCAGGCCACTTCCGTTGTCCTGCAGCCGCGTGGAGACCCCCCAGTCTTGGCACCCCACACACGTGGTGGGGCGATGGGCCCCTTTCTGGTCCCCCCACCTTCTCTGTGGAGGGCCGCTGGACTGCTGCCGAGGGAAGTCCATCCAAGAGCTGGGGGCTGTTCCCTGCGTGCACGCACGTGTGTGCAAGAGGACGGTCCCCAGACGTCCATCCGGAGTGGGAGAGGCTCCACACCTTCCCCAAACCCACAACTGCCTGTACCCTGTGGGCTGCCCCGCTGTGTCAGGCCTGCCCTGGCCCCTCAGGTCCCTCCCCTGCACCTGGTCCCGGGCCCAGCACTTCGGCAGCAGCTCCAAGTGTCCCAGCCCGGCCCCTCTGTCCTCCCCAGGCTCCCGTCTGGACGGCTTTCCTGCAAACAGTAAACTGTGCCCCTCACAGCGCTGGAGGCCGGATGTGCCAAAACCGAGGCATCAGAGGCCAGGTGCTTCCTGGGCAGCAGGCGGACGGCCCCACGTGCCTCCCCACTCGGGGCTGGTGCAGCCCGCGCCCTAGGCTGGCAGACCTGGCACCATCTCCGCCTCTGCAGTCCCTCGGCCTTCTTGTGTCTCTGCCATCATGTGGTCTGCGTCCCACCTCCCTCTTCTTAAAAGGACTCTCGCCCCCGAATTTGGGGTTCACCCTAAATCAAGGACAATCTCATCTCGGGATTCCTAATCACGTCTGCAAAGATGGTATTTCCAAATAAGGTCAGAGTCACAGGCAACAAGGGGCGAGGACTCCAACGTATCTTTGTGGGGGGCAAGTGAGCCCCACAACCCCGCCCTTCCCGGCTGCCCGTTGTCCGTGTGCCCTCCCTCCAACTTCCTGCCAGGGCAGTGTCAGGCCTTGCCCCGGGCAGCTGGAGATAAGCGTGTGCGGCCCAGACCGGTCGCTGTCCCGGGCTCCATTGCCCGGGACCCCTGTGGCCTTCTGAAAGGGCTGGCCAGGACCAGCGTGTCCGGCAAAGGAGCTGCGACTCCACCCACGTGAGGGAGTGCCCCGCCATCCCAGAGTGCCGCCCACCTGGAGTCAGGGTGGTGGGTGCCCCCCCAGACACGCAGGCGGACGTCATCATGCCAGGCTGGCCCGGTGACAGCCAGGGTGCATTCCCCGTTCATAACCCACTGGTTGTGGGGACGAGATCCCCCAAACAGTTTGCAGTAACAGCCCAACTGTCGTCCCAGTTAGGAAATAAAGTCACTAACGTTACTGCTTTCGCCTGAGCTGGGCGGGAGGGAGGGCAGCTGAGGACAGAGAGCCAGATGAGGGACAGTGGGAGCTACAGGGGGTGAGGGGCAGGAGGGCTGTTCTTAAAGATGGAGCAAAGGCCCCGGCTGGCGTGGCTCAGTGGATTGAGCGCCAGCCTGCAGACCAGAAGGTGGTTGGTTCGATTCCCAGCGGGGGCACATGCCTGGGTTGTAGGCCAGGTCCCCAGTGGGGGGTGCACAAGAGGCAACCACACATTGGTGTTTCTCTCCCTCTCTTCCTCCCTTCCCCAGCACATAGTAGCTGATGGGGAACCCTGGGAGCAGCTGCAGGCAGGCATTGGCGGGGGCAGGCAGCAGGATGGGTCATCCTGAGCCACACAAGGGCATCGGGCCTTGCAGCCTTGGGACAGGTGGGTGTGGCTGAGCCTGGCCCTTGGCAGCTTCATTCCCCCAAACTGCTTTGGGCTCAGGGAAAGGACCAGAGAGCGGGCATAGAGATGTGGGGGCAGGGAGGCAGAGCCGCTGGAGCGCACCCTCAATCTGAACGGGGTCAGGGCCGCAAGCTCTCTCTCGCAGGTCCTGCAGCCCCTCCCGCCCTCACAGGCAGGGCAGTAACCACTTATCCTGCCCCACCCCTGTCCAGAGGCTTTCTGGGGGCTGCACTGCAGGGCCCCTCCACCCCCAGGGGGTGTAGCAGAGGCCACACCTGAGCAGGTACTGGGAGTGCGGGGGCCGCCTCCCTGGGGGACACAGCCCTGTTGGAAAAAGTGACAGCCGCGCTGCTGCCCTGGCCGGTAAGCAGATAACAAGGACAGCAGGGGTTGTGGCCCAGGGTGAGCTGACTGCCGGGGCCCAGCCCCACCATGGGGACCGAAGCAGAGGGTGGGCAGCCCGGCTGGGGACAGTCAGGCGTGCGGACGCAGCAGCCCAAGGTGCATGCTGGTGTGTTGCACAGTGTGACGCACACTCTGGGGGCCAGGCCTGCCGCCCAGGGCCAAGAGGGGTCTGTCCCTGCAGGGCGCTCGGCTGAGCACTGTCAGCCGCTCCAGTGACCTGCTGGAATGACACTTAGGATGGCCAGGCTTTGGAGACCAGGACATGTCCCCAGGCCTCTTGTGTCAGGAAGGAGCCTGATGCCATTTCCTGGAAGGTGACCGGCTCCCTGACAGGTGTCCCTGGCCAGCCCCTAGGTGGCCCGAGGCGCCACTCTGCCCCTACCTGCAGGGAACTGCGCACGGCCTCCAGGAACTGCTCTGGACGGTCCTTCCCAGGGTCAAACCGGCCCAGCTGCTCGATCACAGCTCCCAGGCATTTTCTGTAGTAGGCCATCTTCCCCGGGAGGCGCCCTGCAAAGCAACCGTGTAGGCCAGCTCAGCAGGCAGCAGAAATTGCCGCAGGACCCTCACCAATGGGACGGGAAGCTGCCAGGGCCCCGGGGCCTTGTGTGGTGAGGAGTGTTGAGGGGCAACGGGAACCGCAGCTGGGGTAACCTGGGCCACTTCCTAGGCTCTCCCTGCGTCTTCTGCGGCTCAGGGGCTCAGGCTGCCCCCACCTGTCCCCCAACTTTACATGGTGGGGGGTACATGGGTGGGGACGCCTCCTGGGAGGTGCCAGGCCAGGGCTGAGGCACCTCGGTGCACCCCTCAACCCAGGGTTCGACCATGTCACTCTGCAAGACACGCCCAGCAGGGATGTGTGACCTAAACACAGGAGGTTGGGGCGAGAAGAATCTTGGGTTGCTGGGTTGGACACCCCACTTTAAAGATGAGGGAGCAAGCTCCAGGGAGGCTGCACAGCTGGCCGTGGCCAGGCTCCCGCAGGCCCTGCACACTCTGGTGCCACTGGAGCTCCAAGAGAGCAGCATGCCCTGCGCCCCTCTCGGGAGGACCCTGCAGGAGCTGCTTGGGCTGGGTCCCAGGACTGGTTCTCCCAGGTGGCCTCCAGACTGTCTGGGGGTGTGGCCAGGTCCCCATGGGCTCCCTCCCCACCGGTTCCGAGCTGACTGAGCAGCCCCTCTGGACAGCACACCGCTGGCCGTCCTGGGCTCATGCCCTGGGATGGCAGGGCCCTGTCTCTCCCCCTGGACAGCGGCCCCCAGATGGGCTAATTCCCCCTCCCTGCCCCATCACTTTCAAGAGAATGAGGGCCAAAGCCACCAGCGCTTGGGACAGATTTGAGGAGAGGGAAACACGGGCCATACAGAGAGCCTGACCCGAAACATTTTCCGCACGGGGAGCAGCCCCTTGTCTGTGGCTCGAGGGAGGGGTGCCCACGCAGCCCCTCCTCTCCTCCGGCACGGGCAGGGGAGCTGAAGCCAGTGCTGAGGCAGTGGGCATGCAGTGGGAGAGGGTGCAGAGGCCTCCTGGGGGGAGTGTGCTATGGCCACTACTGGAACGCTGGGTCTGCTGTGCACCTGAGGACAAGTGACTTAACGTTTCGGAGCCCAGGTTCTGCAGAGGGGATAGGGACCATGGGCGGGTCAGCATGACCCCTGTAGCCCTGGTCCTGACCTTGCTGGCCCATTTGGGTAGGTCTCTGTCCTACCCCACCCCTCACCCTGGTGGTCCCAGACTGGCTTGGACCCTGAGCTCTCCCTGCTGCCCTTAGCATGGGCCCCTTGCCCCTCTTCAGGTCACTCCTAAGTGGGAAACCATCCCAGATGCTGCAGGAGCCTCTGAGCCAAAGGCAGCCCTGGGGTGTGGGGTCTGAACTTGGGCGCAGTGCCCCCCAGGTTTGGGGCTTGGCCCTAAGGGCTGGGGCACACGGGTCCCTGGAAGATGGGAGGGTGCCTAGAAAAGACACTGTTTCCAGGTTTGCAAGCACCTCTCTGGAACAGCCTGGGGACACTGAGCATCTGTCCCCCGCATCAGAGCTTGGAGGGGCACGGGGGCGGCCAGAGCTAGATGGTCACGCATCTCAGGGCACCCTGCACCCAGACTGGGGCAGATACAGGGTGCAGCCAAGAGGGGGGACCCCAAATAGGCATTTGAAATGGGGTCCAGAACTCAAGGTGTCCAGGAGATTTTAGGATGTCCTCACCTGCCCCCCCCAGGTATGACTTGGGGGAAGGGACACACGGAGCAAGAACATGCAGAGCTGTTTTGTACAGCAACAGCTTTGCAGCTAATCCATGGCGTGGTCATTTAACATACCTATAGCCTTTGGCTGGTTGCTTAGATATGCGAAATAGCTGTGGCTATTCTCTGGGCCAGGGGGATGGAAAGGGACCCCCCCCAAGATGTGACTGGGGGGCAGGTCCCCCGAGTTATAGCGCCTGAGTGGAAGCTTGGAGAAGATTGGCTCCGTGACATGGGGCCACACCTGCCCAGACCCACGATGGCAGCCAGAAAAGCTGGAAAGAATGGGAGATGGAGGGCAGGTGTGGCCGAGTGTGGGAGGAGTCAGAAATGGGGCTGCAGAGGAAGGTTGGCATGGGGATTTAAAACCCAGACACGGCAGCCATTGCAAGGGAGAACCACGAGGTTGTGGCTAAGTGGGGACTCCCTTGCCCTGGGGGAGAGAGGACCACACGGCTGGAGCAGTGGAGAGAGAACCTCATGGCTTTGCCAGAGTGGGGACCCCCGCAGCATTAGTAGGGGGAACCACCACCCTGCTTTAGTACAGATCCTGGCGACACAGCTGATGGTGCTGGGAACCGAGGGAGGCCTCCAGCCGAGACGGATTACTGGGAAGAACCAGGGGCTGCCTGAGCCACGGACTTCTATTTCCTTTCCTGAGATGTGGTACCCCAGACTGGTCAAAGCGGGAAGGAAGGATTGTGTGTGTTTGTGGGTGTTTTAAGGGACTTTGGGATTTTGATGAAGACATTAGGTCACTACTTTAAGTTTGTATAGCATTAAACAAACATTTCCTTCCCTTTTCACGAATCCCTGGCATTGAGAGACGTCTTTCCTATAGGGTTCCTTTCCAGTAATAGTATATTGCCCTTGGCCCCCCCCTTGCTGTTCTGTAACAGGGCCAGCGAACACCCGGAGTGCACCCAGAGTGGGGCCCGCCCTCCCAACTGGTTCCCTTCCCAGGGCCTCAGGGATGTGCCAGCTGAGGGAGGACCGAGGCTGGCTGCACCCACTGGCCACACCAGGTCTCCCAGACCTGTCCCCCCTCCCCTCCTCCCAGGCAGGTCTCCTGACAAATGGCAGAACCTGGGCCCAGCCTCCAGTGGTGGCGGGCCAGAGGGGCAGGTCTGGGGAAATAGTCTCAGCTCAGGGCAGTCTCCTGCCACTCCAGCCATCACCAATACCCCCCGCCCCCCGGCCTTCTCAGCTGCCTGGGGACCCAGAGGGGCCTCCTCAGCATGCCCACCCTTTACAGCCTGGACCACAGTCCCTGGGACTGGCCCCGCCCCCCACCGCTGCGTCCACTCAGGCTGCTCACTGCCTCAGAAGCCCCTTCCCGTGAGCCCCCTGAACCTGGAACACTCCCCTTTCCCCTCCCTGGTGAGCTCCTAGGCACCCCTCAACACCCAGCTCAAACACTGCCACCTGTGAAGCCTGCCTTCCTCCTCCCCGCGCTCTGCCCTTCCCTGTGCCTCCACTGACGTCACCCGAACCTGGTGGGGGGCCAGCTTTACCGCCGGGTCCCCACGGAGAGCTCTCAGTTTCACCTGAAACTGCCTTCGACATCCTGAGAGAGACCGACCCAGGGGTCACCCGTGCTGTTCCAGCCCTTGGCCCTCCCAGACCCCACAGCCCGACAGAGCTCAGGCTCGTCCGGTTTAACCGGAAAATCACATGCCGCGATGTTGCTGACCAAGGAAACGAGGAAGAGAAGGAAACCGAGCTGAGACAGGGGTGGGGGTGTCTGGCTTCCCACCCCCGTGGGAAGTTTTTCTGCCTGTCGGAGCCCCTCAGGCCCAGCTCCTGCTCTGCCCGACCCCTACGGCCTCTCGGGATGGGCGGCAGCTGTGTGAAGAGGCACCCACGTCAACGTTATGGAGGAAACAACACCCGCGGGTTTGGGGCTCGAGGGGGGCGGGGGCGGGGGGGCAGAGACACATCCCTCTGCTCCTCATGTGGGCAGGGACAGCGGGCGGCCTGTGCCTCCGCGGTTGGAGCTGCCCTGGCCAGACGGCTTCCGTGCCCTTACCTCCTGTCCCGGAGCCTGAACATTCTGGAGAAAGGACGATGCCAGGGGCCCGTTGGGGATGAGGCGGGTCAAGGAGCAGCACAAAGAACCACCCAAGCCCTCCTAGGCCAGACGGGGCTGGAATGGGTGACTAGAGGAGCCCAGGGGGTGGGGGGAGAGGTGTGCTGCAGCCCAGCCGGGCGCCCCACTCCCATCGCAGGGAGCAGCTGTGCCACGAGGGCCGACACCAGGAAGAGAGACATTGTGCCGTGCATTCCCACGAAGATTAGCCTATGTACTTGGTCAAAACACACCTCTTGGCAGGAAACAGGCACTACCATTCGCTCAACTTTGCCACCAGCTTCCGGCACCTTGGCTCGATGTTCGTGGTGCGAAGCCATCCACATGCGCGGTGGGGTTTCATCCCCACGCTTACTGATTTTCTTGGTATTGATTTTTAACTTCACTAATCAGGACTTGACTGTCTCCTATTCAAGGAAACTCCAAAGGTGGGCTGGACCAACACTTCCCTTTCCTTAGCAAATCTTTTATAGACAGAAATGAGAAGATTCGAATGTTATCAGACACAGACTAGTTCAGCGCTCTCAACCACACAAGAGGCTTCGCTCACACAGATCCCAAATGTGTGCTGATTAAAAATCTATTCCTTTCCTGGCTTTTGACCCCAAGGGTTTCTACCAAGTCATGCGCTGATGGCCTGTGCTTAAAGCACAGGCTCACGTGGCAGGTTTTGCTGGTTGCTTTTCAGTCTACACTCTCCCTTTCCTCCCGAGTAAACAAAACCCTGACCTTGGGTTGGGCATCTTCCAGCCTCCCTGGCAGCTGAGTGGCCAAGCAGTGACAAGGTGTGAGACTTATGGAAGGTCTCCGTGTAAGGAGCAGGGGCATTCCCTTCTCTTCTTTTCCATCCTGCTGCCTGGACTCAGGAGGTAATGGCAGGAACACAGGCAGCCATTCTACACTGTGAGGAAACACATTAAAGATGGCAGAAGAGCAAGGTAGACCTCAGGTCTCTGATGACCCTCCAGGGTCATCTCCCTGTGGATGTCCTTCACAGAAACATGAATAATTTTGTTTGGGACACATGACACTAGGATTTTTCCTCCCATGCAGCCGAACTGAATCCTAACTGACTCACTGCCCTGAGGTCAACCTTCACCCTGAGCAATTTCAAACTGGGATGCTTTGGAAGGAGTCTCTGAGCAGTAACAACAGCCCTGGCCTTCCCATTGGCCAAAGATAGACCCACAGAAAACAGTCCACCAGGTGTCTACCCCGAGTTCTTCCACCTGGTAGCAGCAGGTTTTACCAGGGAGAGTGCAAGCTGGATGCATTGAGTGGGAGGGGTCTGTCCGACTCCCGACTGGCAGAGAACAGGGAAAGGGGACTGGAGTTCCAGGGCAAAGTTTGGGCTGGAGATGTGAGTTTTGACAAGGCTGGGGAGAAATGCTTGTTTATGAGACTACGCGATCACTGGAAGTCACCTGTGTAAGGGTGGAGAGAGGGGCTTCCAAGGACTAAGTTTAGAGTCCTGAGTGCCAGGAGGCCAGGCAGCCTCAGGGGAGAGGTGGACAGGGCGACCTGTGCCGGCCAGGTGGGGACAATGTGTCCAGAAGTGGAGCACACAGCCGGCTCACCTGCGGCAGGCAGTTCAAGAAAGAGATGGCATGAGGTCTGGTCACGGGACTTAGCAACATCGGTTAAGGATGACTCCGGCACAGAGCCTGGAAGGAGGCGCTGGGTGAAAATCTGACTGAACTGGTGGGGCGGGTCCAGGAAAAAAGAGGTTGAAAGGCACTGGAGATAAGAGGCAATTCAGGATGGTTGTGCACTTTAGGGGAGCCATGGCTAGGTGATAGCCGGAGGCCAGCAGGGAAGGTCAAGCAAGTCCTCAAAAGCGGGCATGGATGGCCACCAGCACATGGGGACATCTTGGAAGCTGGCCCTGTCAGGGCACACCTGACTTCAGTGGAATAGAGAGGTCAGGGGGTCCAGAACCACCAGACTCCCCGCCCTGGGCCAGTGATAACACAGTCGCACCGCACAGCCTCGGTCACGGGAGGCCTCACTTCCCTCCCCTGCGACCTGAATCTGCGCCTAGTGGAGCAGCCAGAGCAGTCCCGCTGGCGGGTGCCGGAGAGTGCGGGGCTGAGCGGGAGGGCACACCCGGCCTGCCTCGGGACCCCCTTCCTCCGCCTGAGCGCGGCTCCCCTTCGAGTCTCAGTGTCTTCAGCTGACTATGGGAATGTAATGTGAGACCACCTACTTGTCAGCCTGGCACATAACAGGTTCTCAGATTTTGCTGACCGCTTTTATAGATCCAAATTGGGGCACCGTTGCGGGCAGTAGTGAATGTGGGGGAATATACATTTTTTAAAGTTCTGTTTACTGCGGCGATTTTTTAAAAAAGCTCCGTTAACCGAGTCAAAGAGCTGGGAAGACCGAAAAGCAAAGCAAGAAGGCAGGAGCAGGGGAGCCGGGGACCCGCCTGCAGGGCTGGGATGGCGCTGGGGTGCGGGACCCAGCCGCGCCTTGCCACCCGGGCCCCACCTCTCTGCCTCCGTACCCGCCGGCGGCGCCCGGAGCGCTTTCGCACCTTCTTTCTCGCCTCCACCCGCCGCCACAGGGGCTGCCAGACGCACCCGGCGCGAGGGGACTCGGAAACCTTGGGGGGTACCCCACCTCGCTCCTGCTCCCCTCACAGTTCGCGAGCGCTCGGAGAGTGGGCAATAGGGGCCGGGGTACCGTTTGGGCGTCGTCGCCTAGCAACGGCGTCACGCTCCGGCGCCTTTGCGAGAACACTACAACCCCCAGAATGCCCAGCGCGCGCGGTGCGGCGAAGGACACCGCGAGCACGGCCTCGCCCCTGCGTCGCCGGACGGGACTTGTAGTTCCCCAGCGCCGCTAGAGGCTCCCAACGCCCCCGGGCGGGGAGCGCGCCTCGGGCGGGGGGGTTCGCGGGCATCAGCGCATGTGCAGCGCTGAGCAGCGGGGGCCGGCGGAGTCGTGGGGTGTCAGTGAGCGGCGAGGAGCCGGCGCCCGTGCCGCGTGAGCCCGTCCGCCCGCCGCCGTCTGCGGGGACGCGTGGCGCGCTGCTTGCTGAGCATCTCCCGGCCGCGCACCTGTCCCCGCACCTGCCCGCCGCCCGCCCGGCGCCCCGGGACCGCCCGCCGCAGCCGGGCCCGGGCGCAGCGCCGCGGAGGGAGGGCCGCCGGGCGGGCCGGGCCGGCGCGGCGATGATGCACAGGTTCCGAAAGTGGCTGTACAAACCCAAGGTGAGCGGCCCCGTCCCGCCTGCGCAGACAGACCTCCGCCCTCCGCCAGGCACGGACCGTCGCCTTCGCGTGCGGTGGGTCCCAGTTCCAGCCCAGCGAGTGGCTGTGTCCCAGAGGGTAGCCCCAGCGCTGTCTACGGTGGACCACCCGCGCTTGCCTTCGGCCTGGGTGCACCCCTCTCACCCCGTCCGCTGCCAGGGCGGCCCCTCTCTCTTCCCATCCCAGTCCGCTCGCATCTCACGGGCTCGCACTCCAGCCTGTGGCAGACCCCTTCTCCTGGGTCCCGAAAGGACACTTCCATCCCCCCGCCTGCCCCGGTGTGACTCCCTCATTCCCCTCTGCCCGCCGCCCCCACCTCTTTACCCTGGGCTTGGAATTACCTCTCAACCTCGCTCTGCACTCCGGAGCAGTCCCCTTCCCACTTCCCTCAGGTTCTAGAGGGAACCCGTGCCCCTCTCCCAGGTCCCTGTGTCCAGAGTGGATCCCCATGCACTGTCTGGGCCCTGCCTTCCCAAACCGGGACCGGTCCGCACCTCGGCCAGTGGCGTCCCTATCCGCGCCCGGTGCCCACCCGCACGCTCCCAGAGCAGGACTGGAGGCAGTTCCCCCATTTCCTGGCGCGGCATCCCTCCTCCGTGCGGGGTCGGGGTCGGGGTCCGGGAAGCACTCCCCACGCCCTGGCGGCTGCGCCAGTCGCACTGCGGGCGCAGCGTCCCCGCCGCCCGCTCAAGCTCGTGTCAGCTGCAGCCGGAGCGGATGGGGTGACGGCGTCACGGAGCCGGACACAGGGTCCTGGGCTCATTCTCGGTGTCAGGGCCGGCGCTGTGGGAGGGCCCAGACGCCCAGGTCTTCGTTGGGGGATTGAGGCTTGGGTGGGGTTACCGGCGACCTAAGGGCGCCTTAGATATCCGAGGTCGTAGTGTCTGATCGACCGAGGTAACCCATCCCTTCCCCCAGGCTGACTACTTTTCTGGATCAAGCTTCTCAGCTCCCGTCCTCCCCCACCCCCAGGGTGATTTCTCCGGGTAGGGGTTTCCTTAAATCTGTGCTCTCTCGGTACACCCATGCTGGGAGGCAGCAGATCATTTTGGATGGGGCGGTCCCTGGAGGTCGTGGAGCACGAGTTCAGGGGCCCAAAGGCCTGGAGGCCTTGGAAGGGAAGAGCCCTCCCATTGTGAATGCTGGAGTGGGGGCTCAGGATGCCTGGGGCCCCACCTTGGGGGTCTTAGATTCCCTTCATTCCTGCTAGAGCAGCAGCACTGACCTTCGTGTCCTGCAGAAGCTACTAATTGGTGGTGGTGGCTCCCGAGCACACGCCCGGGGCTCCCTAAGGTTGAGTGTGGTTCAGGGCCTCCGCCCTTGGCTGCCTTCTGCAGGCCCTCCAGGGCCCCCAGGGAGGCGCTCAGTCCGGCCTGTTTTCGCTGTGCAGCCTGGCAGGGGACGGTGACAGGTAGCTTCTGCTCAGGAGCAGTTTTTTTTGTGTGTGACCGGTTAAAGAAAAACTAAGTTCACTTGTCAAAAGGTCATTTGGTGGTGGGGAGCAGCGTTGTTTTCTCGGTGACAAATGGCAAGGGCCAAGGGAAATGTATCACAGGTCAAGTAACAATTTGGACTCTCTGAAAAGGCTTTG
>PVIA01017898.1:0-14312 GCA_004024845.1 Tonatia bakeri
AAGTGTAAGTACTTTTTCACATTTAATTCAGACAACAGACAACTGAAGATTTGTACAAGTGCAGATTCTGATGCGGGAGTTCTGGGATGGGGCCTGTGTTTCCACATCTTGAACAAGCTCACTTTTTACTACTGACAGCAATGTCTCTCGTCCATGTGCCATACTTCTGAACAGCACACAAAAAGAATACAGAATTCGCCCTGGCTGGCGTAGCTCAGTGGATTGAGCGCGGGCTGCGAACCAAAGTATCGCAGGTTCGATTCCCAGTCAGGAGCACATGCCTGGGTTGCAGGCCACGGCCTCCACCAACTGCACATTGATGTTTCTTTCTCCCTCCCTTCCCTCTCTAAAAATAAATAAATAAAATCTTAAAAAAAAAATAGTGTGGAAAAGCTAAGTGGATCCTTAAGAAAAAGAAGAAGAAGAAAGTAATTCAAAGTATTGTAAAAAAAAAAAGAATACAGAATTCATACATATCTTGGAGCTGAAAAAGTTTTATAAAATTTATAGTTTTTAAGAAATAAGAAATGGCAGTCAAAACATTATTTGAAAATTCTGTATAAGTAATCTTAGAACAAAATTATTCTTCCTATGTTATAAGAGTATTTTGTGAAACATATAGTAAAGAGTAGAGCTAATTTTTTCTCCTAACTTGATGTACAATTTTTCAACAAACACAGGCAAATACATGTAAAGAGACCTCATGACTATTCATTGGTGTCTCCATGACTGAGAAGAATGCAAACATCTGAGGAGAGTAAGAAGCCTAAATAACTGAAATATTAACATTTTATGCACACAGACTGACAGATATATGGAAACTAGGTACAATCGAAAAGAGACAGAAAACAGAATTTTCGTGTCAATGAAATTAAAGTTTGTGATTCTGTAAATCTCATAAATCTAATTGTGGATGGTGCTCTTTATGTTTTATAAAAACAATAAGGAGAGGAACATACATGAAGTTTGAGCTATTATTTCTTAGTTTTTTATTTCTCTTAACATTTTGGGTCTCAGTGGAGAGCTATTATCTTAGAAATTTAACTGAATTGAAAATACATGTATATTACTCTTGTAAACTTTATTGAAAATATAAAAACTAACAAATAGGATATATCTGTAACAAGTAGAATATAATGAAAATTTATAGGAACAAAGCCTCATTAATTAAATCTTCCACATCAAAAACCAATTATCTCTAGGAAATAAAGTATAGCCTTCACTTTTCAAAGCCAACAGAAACTAAGAAGAAGATGGGAAATGTGATGGTTTTTGCACATCTCTCAGTAATTCCCTTGTAGATTCTTGTTAATTACAAAGGGAAACTATTACTGTATACTGAAGAGTACTTCAGTCAAGTGAATATCAACTGAACTGGAACAATAGATATCAGCTGAGTGAGGCACATAGGAGGACATGTCATCACTGCTGTGACATTACTGGCAAAAATACAGAAATAAGGAAATCATCATTTGAAAGTGATCACAAATAAACTTTAATTTTTGCAAATATAAATGCACATGTATCTTCTACCCATTGACACAAATACTGTAGTGCATTTAAATAGCAAAACTTTTGTCTCAAACTAGTAAGCAAGTCTCTTCTTTGTCAGAACTTTCCGAGCTATCCTCATCAGTAAATTGTGCGTTCTTACCCCTCATCTGTACAGCTGATGTTGCAGCCACATAAACCTAAAACCTCCATGTCCCTTCTTTACCAATAGCTGAGGTTCTGGCCCATCCTAAGAGGGATATTGGACAGGGGTGCCTTCCCAGGTTGATCTGTCACAGAGGGAATATTTTCAGTAGTTAAAGGTCATTAATTTAGGGTGGGAATTCTTCGTGTCCTTGGGGAAACTAGATAATGAAAATGTAGAGAAGGCTCTGGGCAAAGGAAATAAGTGTACAAACTGCTGATCTTGACAATCATAAGAACAAAGGAAAAAAATAAGTAGAATAAAAAAACACCTCACTAGTCAAAAACATCAGAAAAAGAGAAGGAGCTGGTTCTAAATCCACTGACGTTAGGAGGAAAAGCAAACATAGTCTCTCTTCTCACTCAGGACACATCGTTTACCTGAGAAGCAGCCATGTCCTCGTGGTCCTCCTCCTGCTCTTGGTTCTTTTCTCAGGTGATGACATGCAGAGGAGTCACATCTGCATTTTGACAATGTGCCTTCAAAGGCCTCAACGCAGCCCCTTTTTCTGCTTCCACCACACTCACAAGCAAAAGAAACCTGGAAATGCTGAAAAGGCCACTTTCTCCGGTCTTTTATCAAAGGAGAGTCAGGAATAAAGAGCTCCCACATGGAAACCACCCTGAGTTTTCTTTCTTCTTTTTAGGTGCTCTCTTCTCCCACATTCACAAACTCCTACAGATAGAAGAACATGCATTGCTCTCCTGAACCTCAAACCCAGCAGAGCTCCCCATTACTTTCCCTGACCAAAGCCTGCTTCTCACTCTTACAAATGCATCAGGGCATGCCTTTTCCTTCCCATTCTCCTTTGTTCCCCCTCTGCAGATAACCTTTGCCCTTTCTTTCTCCTAAGCTCCAGGGGCCCATCTTATGACTTTTGTCTCTGGTTCCCTGAGCCCAATTCTTCTACCTCTGACTTTCTAAATGAAATTTTTCTTATTAAACAACATGCATGCCCTAGCCAGGTGGCTCAGGTCAGTGCAGCATTGGCCTTTCATATGTTGGAACTGGATGTTTCCCTGGGTTGGAACAGTTCCAACATATGAAAGCTTGTGGGTCCTGACCATAACCTTTCCTGTGGGTCCAGGACCATGGTTATGGTCCTGACCATGAAAGGTCAGGATACATACCTAGGTTGTGGATTGGATCCCCAGTCAGGGCCCATGCAGTAAGGAGCACGTAGATCTTTCTCTTTCACATTAATGTTTATTGCTTTCTCTCTTTTCCTCTCTCTCTAAAATCAATAATCATACCCTCTGGTTGCAGACTAAAAGAAATGCACTCCAGAGCATTTCCTGCTAATCTCTGGACTCACCTTAGCATTACCTGGAGCACCTCATTAAACAATGATGCTCCACCCAGAGCAGTTGTCCAACTCTGTGGACCATGACACAGCTGGTGTCATTTCTTAAAACTTTTCTGGCGATTTAACAGGAATCTGGAGGGAAACAGTTTAGCCTTAATAAGCATGCTCACCCCTAGGGAATTAGGGCTCCACTAAATTATAATTCTGCAGGTTTGCCGTGGGGCCCATGAAATGGCATCTGTATCTAATTCCCTCCTGGTGCCTTCCTTGCTCCCCCAGAGCTGCTTTCTGTAGCACTGGGCCAGATATAGCACACCCAGCACCTCAGACCTCTGGGTACAGGGAGGACTTCAGGCAGAAATTTCTAAAACAATAGGCTGCCTAGTCAAATTTTTTTTCTTTTCCAGGAAATTATAAAAAATTATTTTAAAAACATAAAATGATAAATGCAAGTTTTCATGCTGAAAGCTTTAAAAAATATTAGCTATGAAAATATGTTCATCAAATTACACAATCAATAGATGGCCTTTCTGGGAACCACATTCAGGTCAATCCAGTCCCTCTTTCAATATTTTCAGAGAAAGGACAAGAGGGACATGAGGGGAACAGCTCCTTTGTGGCTCACAGTCACTAATTCAACAAGTCACAATAGGGAAGGAAAAAGCTGTAGAATATTAGACAAAGTCATGAAACTTGGTTCTGACTGTTAAGATCATTGACATATTAAAAAAAGATCACTGACATTTTTACAAAGTACACACTGAAATAATCTAATATTATTGAAGAAGTATCACTGGATTTTCCAACATATGATAAACAGAAAAGATGCAGGGCTCGGAAATGAAACTAGACATAATGTATTTTAATGGAAGAGTATGTGAAATTTTGTTTATCTGTTTTTACTGTAAAGACTTCTTTGATCAAAGTATGGTGACAGACTCAGTCATTTCTTGTCCCAGGTCACCTCCCTCTTGCCATCCCAGGATATGAGAAAGGACCCAATACTGGCATAGAAGTCTCTGCCCTCTCCATGAATAAAGGCTGCAATTGGAAGCAAACTATTATAAAATTTTTGAGCCTTATAAACTGGAGATTTGTAATTATCATTCAACTCTGTTTAACTGAAACAACTCAGCAAATGTCAAACTGAATAGATTATAAAGCCACAGGCCCATAACTCACAACTTAATCCTCCACATCCCATCAGCTCATCACTCATCCACATCCAGGTTGCCCTTCTTCCTGCTACTCTATATATTTCTGTGCATTTCTCTGTATTTCTGTTTCTGTCTCTTTCCTGTTTCTCTGCACTGTTGTCCTTTCCCATTTCCCCTCCTCCCTCGTGTTCTCTTTTCTTCCCTATTCATGTCCTTACACCTGTTCCATGAAACTCTTGTAGCCTATTTCCCCTTCACTTGCTCTATATCCACAGTTTTGATTGCTCCCATCTCTGTACAAGTTTGAGTCCCGCCCCCCCATACCTGTGTCCCCTCTGCTGCCCATTACAGTCTGTACTGTCACCCTGCCCCCGTGCTGGCTAATGCTCAATGCTGCTTTTCCCTCCAACCCCTTTCCGTCCTGCTCTCGCTGCCCCAGCTGGTCTCCTCAGAGCCACTCCCTCCGTCTGAAGCGTCTTCCCCTTTGCTGCCCCCACGTCTGCTCAAAGGCACCTCTCCCTGTCAGCTCCCTGGTATCCTTGGCATTTCTTCCCTGTCTTCCTCAGGCTCCTTTTGCCACTTACCCTTTCACTCCTAGGTTGCGGGCCCCCGTCCCTCCCACATACTCTGCGTTGTAGTCTCTTAGGGCCCCTCACCAACCTTTTCTCCCTCTCACGTGTCCATCTCTTGTCATTCCACCTCCGGATCTCCTCAGAGGCTCGTTTCACCATTTTCCCTGCCATCCCTTTGCCCTCACCGCTTCCACAAATCCGCTCCCCCGTGTGTAGCAAGTCACTTCTTCTGGGGACACTGTGTCTCTCCCCCTAAGTCCCACCATATGGAAAGTGTGCTCTTCCTGGGATCTGGGCCTCTTATTAAACAGGGGGCGGGGTTACTCGGGGGAGGGGGTGGACTGTAGACTATCAGAAACTGGCAATCCAGTCTCTATGGACCAAAAGCGGGGAGGTGGTGGGAGGGGCACAAAAGGTTTGACTACACTGCCCGAATCTGGCTCGCGAGACTTTAAAAGGCCTGGGGTGGGAAGGCTGCCCAGGGGAAAGGCTTTCAGCAGGAAAACTACGGGGCAAGGGGTGCCCAAAGGCCCGAAGGCAGAAGACAGTAGGAGGAACAGCCTCGGAGTTTCCCCAGAAACAAACGTGGGGCGTCTACGGGGAGCGTCTCACGGGGAGCGTCTCACAGGGACGCAGGACTCACCGCTGAAGGAGGATCGGGAGGATTTCTACGTCTGTACTGCCCCTCAGGCTTCACCTGCTCGGAAGATGGACTGAAGAAGTCTGGTTTCAACCAGAAGAGCAGGAACAAAGAAGAACCGCGTGACCGTGGCTACTCCACTGCCGTTTCAGGGTCTATAAAAAACTGCGCATGCTCCTCAGCTCAGAAGATGGGCGGGGCCGGAGCCCAACAAGTGTGAGTGCTTCTGCAGTAGGCGGTGGCGGGCTCGAGAAGGGCCAGGCCTACGCGGGAAAGGAGAACGCTGGGGAGAAGCGGATGCAGTGGCGTGCCCTGTGCCCCACCACACCTTGCTCTTTTGCTTATAGACTTTCCTTGTTCATTGCGTTTGATTTACTCACATTATTATTGCCGGACTCTAACTTTTCTTTCCAAAATTAATATTTTGGTGACCTTCCCTCTGGACTCTCACCTCCTATAGGTCTGTGCAAGTGGCTCTGGGAGCAAAAGGGGGAGTTTTGGGGGCGGAGTACTGAGCGAGTCCTCTCTGGGTCTGGCTGGAGGCCAGGCAAGAACATCGAAGAATAAGTGAGTGAGTGCTATTCTGTGGGTTGCCCTAAGGTCTGGTGTGAACTATGTATGAGCTTTGCTTCCAGGGTTTCTTTTTCACGTTTAAAAATGGTGGTCTATCCCTGGCTGGTGTAGGTCACTGGATTGATTGCCAGCCTGCAAATCAAAAGGTCACAGGTTCAATTCCCAATCAGGGCACATGCCTATATTGTGGGCCAGGTCTGCAGTAGGGAGCGCAGAAGAGACAACCACACATTGACTTTTCTCTCCTTTCTCCCTCCCTTCCCCTCTCTCTAAATAAAAATTTAAAAATGCTGTTCTATATTATGCCAAGTGAAATAAGTCAATCAGAAAAGACAAATATCAAATGATTTACTTTGATTTGTGTCAATCACAAATTGAATGTCTCACAACATACTGTATTTTGCCGTATGTAATGCGTACTTTGTGCCCAAATTTTTGAGGGAAAAATAAGGATGCGCATTATACATGGGTAGTACCGGAAATACCTTTTATCTGTTCTTGTGTTTTGTAATTATTTGTTACATAAAATTTCTTGTAACAAATTATGTTAAAAAATAAATGCTAAAATTCCTTTATAATACAAAAAACAAGTATCTAAATATAATATAAATTTATTTATAAATATAAATATAAATAATTAAAAAATAACATGAAAGATGTTTTTCCTGACAGTTTGGGCCAAAAACATCGGTGTGCATTATATCAGGCAAAATATGGTAGTCTTTTGAAAAAGTCCTCCCTCCGCCAACCACTGTGGTCGTGTGACCCCCAGGCCTTAGAACTGAAAAAGTTGAGCGGTCTATATGGCCACCATCCCTACAGGTAATGCCCACGCCATGGAATGACAGTGAGTCAACACAGGTGACTATACTATTCACTCAGCTTTTATTGATGCAGGTTGAATCTCAATAATGATCAATCAATAGCGATAACAATCAGTAACCATATTACAAGAGAGAACTTAGGAATAACAAACCAGTCCCAAGAATCCAGATCAGGAGTGGGTCCGGGAAGCAGCAGGGTGGTTGACATCTTGCAAGGCAGAGAGAGAGGGACAGCATCATGGAGGACCTCTTTTTCCGGTGCTGGACATCGCAAGGTGACTCGCAGGATGCATTGTGCATAGTCTGAAGTCCTGTGCTTATGTACTCTTGTATGATGCAATATAGCATCAGCTTCTGATTAACACATGCTTTGTGCAACCTTGACAGGCACATGTGTTTTAAGTCACTGTACTGTTCATGCTCTGAGAGGGTGGTGTTATACTTTAGATAAGCACATTTACCTCATTGTACTTTGTGCGTTGGAGGGATTTCATCATCTCTCTGAATCATTGCTCTACTGCATATGTTCTAAACACGGTTTCCCTCCACACCATTGTAGTTAACAGGACTCATGCCATCTAAGTTTAGTCCTGCTCTCCACAATCTGGAATCTACAAAGTAGATACACAAAGAAAATTGAAACAGATTCATAGGAAAATAAGGGATGCCAGAACAAAGAGGCTTGGGGCAATGTAAAGGTGGTGGGATTAGAAAAGACGAAATGGCAGTTACATAATAGTTACAGGGAAGTAAAATACAGCACAGGTAATAGTCAGTTATATTGTAATAACTATGTATGCTGGGTGCTGGAATCATCAGTGGGAGTATTTTGTAAAATATATGATGGTCTAAATACTATGGCTATACACCTGAACTAATACAAAAAAATATTGAACGTAAACAGTAATTGAAAAAAAATGTTTTTACACAGAAGGGAAAGGAGAGAATGAGTGGGAGAGAAACACCTTGTACGCACTCCAACTGGGGACCAAATCCTCAACTTAGGCAGATGCTGTGACAAGGAACCAAACCAGATATATTTCACTATGCAGGGCAACACCCAACAGACACATCAGCCAGGGCAAAAAAAAATTTTTTTAAATGTTCCTGTGTGCTTTTCATGCAGGGAGGATGGTTGCTTCCTACCCAATTTAAGTCGCTATGTTTAACAGTTTTAAGGTAAGTCTGTAGTTAGTGAGCCACTTCTATTAGAAACTAAGTTGTTTTCCTATTAACTTTGAAAAAGATTAATTCGAAAGCTATTTTTGGCAAAGATTGCACACAAGTCCTGCTAGTGAGGATGAAGCAACTCAGAAACAGATCTCTGAGGAACTACAGGTGGGGAGGGTGTCGAATCCAGAAACGTTTCTGCAATTAGAATATCGGCAGTTTATTAAACAACTACTGTAGTTATCTGTGTTAGGATTAACAACTAAACTGTGAAATATGCAGCTCTCCTTGGGTACAACAATCACATACTGACACTTGGCAGCATTTCATTTTCTATTCTCTGTTCACCAGGGAGGCCAGTACTCAACAGGACTGAATTCCAGAGCCTTTCATAGGGACATAGCTAGGATGTGAGATAGGACAACTAAAAAATGTGATCATCACACCTGGCTGGTGTGTCTCAATGGATTGAACGCAGGCCTGCAAACCAAAAGATCACCAGTTCAATCCTCCCTGTCAGGGCACATACCTAGGTTGCTGAAGTTTCTCTGTTTCTCCTTCCCTTCCTTCTCTCTAAAATAAATTAAGCCTTTTAGAAAATATGGTCATTTAGGACAACATGCATTACTTTAAAAAAGGAAATGTTTTAAAAATTGGTATTAATTACATTAAAATGAATGTTGTTCTATATCATACCTTGAATACATTAGTTTTAAACACCTTTGAGATAAATTTCTTCATATCATAATATACTTCAATCAATCATATCCAAGTATAATGCAATTTCAAATTCATTATATTTTTTTTGGACAATAACTACAAAGCTTACATGTTATTTTAAAATTGTAGGCTGTTTTATCTCCCCTCCCCCCCATTTTTTAATGTTCTGTCAGGTGTGAATAACTAAGCTTGTAAAATATGTAGTTTCAAGGATACATTCAGATATATTTTTGACTCAAGAATCATTAACTTTGCCCTGGCTGATGTGGCTCAGTGGATTAAGTGCCAGCCTATGAACCAAAAGGTCACCAGTTCAATTCCTAGTTGGGGCACATGCCTCGGTTGTGGGACAGGTCTCTGATTTGGGGGGGTGTGAAAGGCCACATTGATATTTCTCTCCCTATCTTCCCCTCTCTCTGAAAATAAATAAGTAAAATCAAAAAAAAAAAGAAAAGAAAATCTCCCAATTACAGAAACTCAGAACCTACAAGGGCTTTGTTGGCTGATGTGGGAGAGGGAGAGCAGTGAGATGCTGTGGCCATAGCACTCCAAAGGAGAATGGGCGTGTTGTCTCCATAGAGAATAAAGATGAAAGAACACAGAGGAACAGGAAATAAAAAAACTCAATAAAACAAACAGACTTGATTTTCCTGAGTTCAGCCAGTAGTGAGGCCTGGGAACAGATGTCCTATATCCACATGCAGAGTTCATGCCAATTCTGCATCCTGGGTATTATTACTCATCTCCTACTGGGAATGACAACATCACTGTTATTGGAATATTCCTCATAATTACAAAGAATGTATTAGAGAAATAGCACCGTCCTTTGTGTTTATTAACTACACAAAAATGTCAAAACAACACATGGACATATATTACCAAGTATTCAGCTGAACACATTGTCAAAGAAGGAAATAATGCTTATGACATCACTTTAAAAAGAATAATTTAAGTACATTGATGTGATAGTGTTATTTTTTAATAGAAGAAAAAATGAAATACACTAAACAAAATGAAACTTCATGAGTTCTCTGTCAAATTACCTTTATTTGCCAATTGATTTCTCTTTTCTGCTAAGTTTTATATAAACTGTTATTAAAATCCCTGACCAGATCATACAAACAATATTTAACAATGTTTGAAACAAAAAAAATTATGGTAGTCTTCATATAAAACACAGGAAATTAAACAACTGCAATGAGTTGGTTTCTCAAGCCAAGTTGTGAGTTTTGGAAACAAAATATACAGAAATGAAGTGTACAGAAAAAGCATAAACATTATAAATCCGTGAGATTTATAGATGGCTCTGAAATCATCAAATATTTTTAAATTATCTATTTTGATCCAGTATTTTTCTATCCTTCTGAATATATGTGTATAAACATGCACATACATGCCTTTATTGTTCAGTCCTCTTACTCCTACATTATATATTAAGGTTACTATATGTACATATTACATGTTTGTGTATCAAACCATGTAAATTTGTTTATGTTGGCTCAGGAAAAGGATATATGAAAAAAATACATAGGCTCAAAAAGAACTTCCTAAATTTAGTTGTTTGGACTTTAAGTTAGCATTTGTTAAGCAGAGACCCCTGGTATTGGATGGTGAGCACCAGATACACAAGACCACAAGGAAAATTGAAACAGATAAGGTTATAACTCACAGGCCCTGGCAAAAGTACACAAGGCACCTGGAGGGGCTACTGTTGGAGACCAAGGCAGGATGTGGGCAGAGTAGAAGGAAAAGGGCACATTCCTTTAATAGGATCCATGTGCAGAATTATTTGTGGTTATTGAACTAAATTTAGATTGCTCAAAACAAATAAAAAAGAATAAGGTCTTGGTAATTCATTCAGAGATCATCTCTAAGGGCCATGCATGGGGAAAGCCTGAGGTGCAAGGGAGAATGTTGCTCACAGGGGGTATCAGAGTCATGTCAGGAACTTACATCTATTTGTGATTCCATGAGCCACTGTATAGTTCATGTAATTCTGGGAGAGGGTGGTGTCATGTCAAGGCTCACAGTTGCAGAAAATAAATGCCACGGCAGCAATACCATGAAATAGTTTAGCTGAATTCTCAAAAACCCATAGGTCATCTCTATTGTAACTGTAATAATGTCCCAGCAGTATAATAATGAAAAAAATATACAAAGTATAAAGAAATCTGTTCACATTATTTAGCGTTTAAGGTCCCTGGGAAAAGGATTGCTGATGATGTAATTCCACTGCATTACCAAAGAGTACATCCTTAAATCAGGTTGGATATGTCAATACATTCAAATTCATTCAGTTTTAGTAGTGAAAATATTAAGTTCACAATAGTCTTAATAAAACATGTCAAATCTTCCATGTGCCTATTTGCCAAAATACATATTACAAACATTCAAAAGCATCCCTGTTACTCTGATACAATGATCTGATACAACTGTGCTTTTTTTGTTCTAGAATGCAAGCTAATTATTTCACAAATGTGGATGTACAATAATTTTATGCTCTAAGAAATCAGGTCTCTATGCTTTCTCAGATATTTCTGATTACTTTATTTTAACCACATCAACTAATATTCATCACTTTTACCTATGACTACTATGAAGATACATCGGAATTTTAGTAAACTGCCACTATATTTTTCTTAAGGAGTATTTGGTAAAAGTAGCTAAAATTCATAATATTCCACTATCTTACACTAATGCAAAAAAAAATTATTTTCATGGTGACATACAACATTCTAAGTCAACCACAAACATCTCTATTTAGATTTTCTTTATAGATTGTGCATTACATGTCTCCAGTTTTCCATGGAAAAGTAAATATGAGTGAAGTCTACCTAGTGTATAAGAGCTCTCAGATATGTAAGGACGCAACATTCAAATTCATGATTTCACACACACTACAAATAAAAACCAGTAGCATCAAGTGATATGAGAGTAGAATCATGCAAATACTTCCTCCTCAAAATATCTCAAATACTGTCAATATAAAATAGGATACATTGTAAGTAATTATACATATGGTAACATCCATCTCCTTGATATCCTGAAGCATTAATAAAAGTACCTATCTTGGTTTTTAAACTTTGCATAACAAGTATTCTTCTGTATAACAAGTATTCTGACTTAGAGTAATACCTAAAAACTATGATTGATCAACTTCCTATTGTAAATTCAGTGGTATTTTAAAGTTTATACCTGGCTTTATGCTTTTATAAATTTTTGTAAAAATTTTAAGTCAATTAAGGCATAAATTCTTTGGACTTTTATGAAGTATATAATTTGGATAAAAGTTTTTTTATAGCTTACTATTAATGTAGAATTCCTGCCAGTGTGTAATCCTTCATATTCAGAGTGAGTCTGTAGATCCACCAGTGTGGTTTCCCACATTCTTCAGATTTTTCTCTAGTATAAATTCTCAAGCATTGAATAAGCTGTGAATGCTAAATAAAATCTTATCACATCCCTTACATTTCTTTTGTTCCTCTTTAGTAGGAATTCTGGAGTAAGGTTTGCCTCTTGGGTAAAGCTTTCCCAAATTTTTTATATTTGGTAATCTCCTATCAAGTATTAATTATCACATTAAGATATAAGTGATAAAGCCCTGGCTTGTATAGCTCAGTGGATTGAGCATGGGCCTGCAAAGCGAAGGGTCCCAGGTTCAATTCCCAGTCAGGGAACACACCTAGGTTGCGGGACAGGTCCCCAGTTGGAGGCGTGCAGGAGGCAACCACACATTGATGTTTCTCTCCCTCTCTTTTTCCTTCCCTTCCTTTCTCTCTAAAAAATAAAATAAATAAAATCTTTTTTAAAAAGCTATGAATGATAAAGAACTGGAACATGTGTTATATTTCTAAGGCTTAATTAATTCTCTGATGCTCAAGAAGGCTTCAACAAATGTTAAGTATTTTGCCAAATTCCTGACATTTTTACTATTTCTCTCCACCATGAATTTTCTAATGTTGAGAAACTTTTGAGCACAGGTTAAAGGCTTTGTCACATTCTCTATGTTTGTAAAGTTTCTCTCCAGTATGAATTCTCTCATGTTAGGGAAGACACCACTACTGATTAAAGGCTTTAGCACATGCACTACCTTTTTAAGTCTTCTCTCCAATATGAATTCTCTTAAGTAAGATGCCAATGGGAATTAAAGTTTTGCTATATTCCCCACATTTGTAAGGCTTCTCTTGAGAATTATCTGGTATTTAGTAAGATTCTTCTGCCAAATAAAGCTCTACCTTAGCACTTACAACTGTAAGATTTCTTTCCAGTATGAACTCTCTGATGTACTGTAAGTTTTGAATGGCGGGTAAAGGCTTTGTTACATTGTCTACATTTAAAAGGCTTCTGTACGGTATGAATTCTCTGATGTTCAGTAAGGTTTGAGGACTGCTTAAAGGCTTTGCCACATTCTCTACATTTATAAGGCTTCTTTCCAGTATGAATTCTTTGATGTTTAGTAAGCTGTGAGAACTGTGCAAAGGCTTTGCCTCAGTCTCTACATTTGTAAGTCTTCTCCCCATTATGAATCCTCTCGTGTACATATGGTAAGATCTGATTGCCTAGTAAACATTTTATCACATTCTTCACATTTGTAAGGTTTTTCTCTAGTATAGATTTTCTTAAGGCTACTTACATTGGACATTTGACTGAAGACTCTCTCATACGGGTAACATTTGTAAACTTCCTCATCAGAATAAATATTGTCTTCTTCAGTAAGATTTGCAGATTGCTTAAAAAATCTGTCACGTTTACTTTGTCTTCTTCACAGCATGAATAACCTGATATATATTGTGATTTGACATTGGATCAAAGATTTTATGACCTTTATAATGCTTCTCTGGAAGCTGAGTTTTCTGATGTGTATTAGTATTTGACTCTTGATCAAAGTTTTTCCAATATTGATGGCATTGATAACTTCTGTCTCCATTATATGTACTCTGGTAATCAATGGATGTAGAAAGGCCTTCAGTGAGAGCTATACTTTATTAAATACATACACTTATTCCCAAGTAACTATCCTGTTATACCCATTAATCCTTGATGACTGTATTTATAAAATGCTCTCAAGTTTGTAAACATTATAGACACTAGAACAAAAAAATTATTTCTTGGTTGAAGAATAATGATTTTTACAAAGTCAATATCCAGAAATCAAAGGCATTTCTGTACATCACCAATGAAACAGCAGAAGCAGAAATCAAGGAAAAAATCCCATTTGAAATAGCAAAAAGAAAAATAAAATACCTAGGTATAAACCTAACCAAAGAGGTAAAAGACCTGTATTCAGAAAACTATATACCACTGCGGAAAGAAATCAAGGAGGACACAAACAAATGGAAACATATACCATGTTCATGGATAGGGAGAATTAATATCATTAAAATGTCCATACTACCCAAAGCAATCTACACCTTCAACATGATACCTATTAAAATACCAATGGCTTATTTCACAAACATAGAACAAACACTTCAAAAATTTATATGGAACCATAAACGACCCCAAATATCTACTGCAATATTGAAAAAGAAGAGTAAAGTAGGAGGGATCACAATACCTGACACTAAACTATACTACAAGGCCACGGTAATCAAAACAGCCTGGTACTGGCATAAGAACAGGCACATGGACCAATGGAACAGAACAGAGAGCCC
>PVIA01017899.1:0-14298 GCA_004024845.1 Tonatia bakeri
CCCTCCCCTCCCCTCCTCTCTATTCCGTTGGCCAAATCGTATTCCACTGTGTAAATGTACCACAGCTATTTTATCCACTCATCTACTGATGGGCACTCGGGGTGTTATCTTGGCTATTGTAAATAATGCTGCAGTGAACATAGGGGTGCATATATTCTTTCAAATTAGTGTTTCAGGTTTCTTCAGATATATTCCCATAGGTAAGATTGCTAAGTGAAAAGGCAGTTCCATTTTTAATATTTTGAGGAAACTCCATGCTGTTTTCCACAGTGGCTGCACCAGTCTGCATTCCCACCAGCAGTGCACAAATGTTCCCTTTCCTCCACATCCTCACCAGCACTTGTGTGCTGATTTATTGATGGTAGCCATTCTGACAGGAGTGAGGTGATAACTCATTGTGGTTTTAATTTGCA
The DNA here is from genome assembly GCA_004024845.1 of Tonatia bakeri. Taxonomy (NCBI): domain Eukaryota; kingdom Metazoa; phylum Chordata; class Mammalia; order Chiroptera; family Phyllostomidae; genus Tonatia; species Tonatia bakeri. Next base: position 414 of record PVIA01017899.1, read on the forward strand.
TTTCTCTTATGATTAGTGACATTGAACATCTTTTCATATGTCTATCGGCCATCTGTATGTCCTCTTTGGGGAAATGTCTACTCAGGTCCTTTACACATTTTTTAAATTGGGTTGTTTGTCTTCTTGATGTGGAGTAGTATAAGTTCTTTATAGATTATACTTTGGAAACTCACCCCTTCTCAGATGTATCATTGACAAATATGTTCTCCCCTTCAGTGGGTCCCCTTTTCATTTTGTTGATGATTTCCTTTGTTGTGAAAAAGATTTCAGTTTGCTGTGGTCCCACTTGTTTATTTTTTCCTTCATTTCCCTTGCCCAAGGAGATACTCATATATCAGTAAAAGATATTGCTATAAGAAATGTCTGAAATTTTACTGCTTGTGTTTCCATCTAGTATTTTTATGGTTTCATGACTTCCACTTTGAGTTTATTCTTGTGTGTGGTGTATGTTGGTGATCTAGATTAATTTTTTTTGCATGTATCTGACCAATTTTCCCAACACTATTTATTGAAGAAACTGTCTTTACCCCATTGTATGTTTTTGCCTCCTTTGTCAAATATTAATTGACTGTAAAGACACGGGTTTGTTTCTGGGCTCTCTATTCTGTTCCGTTGATGTATACACCTCTTCTTGTGTCAATACACGCTGTTCTGATTACTCTGGCCTTGTGGTCAAGTTTGATACCAGGTGGTGTGATTCCTCCAGCTTTGTTTTTCTATCTCCAGGTGCTGAGGCTATTCAGAGTCTTTGTGGTTTCATAGAAATTTTTGGAATATTTTTTCTGTGTCTGTGAGATATGCCATTGGTATTTTCATAGAAATTGTGCTGAATCTGTAGCTTCCTTTGGGTAGTATGGACATTTTAATGATGTTAATTTTCCTCTCCATAAGCACACTATGTACTTCCACTTATTTGCATCTTCCTCAGTTTCTTTCTTCAGTATCTTATAATTTTTTTGAGTATAGGTCTTTTACCTGAATAGATATAGCACTATAAACTCAAGTTAAAATATATACGTGGACACTGGTGTGTTGATTGCTGGGGAGAGGAGGGTATAAGGGAACCAAATGGTAATGGAAAAAAATACAATAAAGATTAAATTAAAAAAATAAAAATTGCACTGTGTGTGTGTGTAGACACACACACACACACACACACACTCAGCATACTGAAAGGAACTAAAGGCAATGGCATCCTATTAGTGAACCCTACTATAGCTCAGAGCTAGGTTTCTAAATACCTTTCTCCACCGGAGAGACTTAGGTCTCCTTAGGAGTGTGGCTGAACAGATGGGCTGGGAAAGGTCAAGGTGTCTTGTCATTTCTGGATGTGCCCAAGAGAAGGAAGAGCTCAAAGACTGCTGGAGTGGAATTGAGAGGACAGGATGCTGGAACTCTCACTGGTAAAATTTGGCGTAATTTAATTATCAAAAAGAATAGTGATTATAAAAACTTTGAATAATACAAACTCATGAGTCTGAAGTTATATTTAGAAAAAAGAACAGAAGGAAATAAAAAAAAGGTTTACAGGCCACCAAGGCAAGCAATTATTATACATACTCCCATTCTAGAAATTGAGAGTTAAAGATAATCAAAGTTTTATCATGTGTTTTGCCAGGAAAAAGCTCATCTCCACTTGGTGAGAGATACTCTTCTTTACTGAAGAATGCAGGTGATTAATGTAAGTCAAGAAATCACTTTTTATTCAAGAGGGAAATACAGCATTTCATACTACTTTTTAAATATCGCTAGCAAAAGGTTGCTGGTTCAATTCCCAGTCAGGGCACATGCCTGGGTTGTGGACCAGGTCCCAGTAGGGGTCACGTAAGAGGCAACCACACATTGATGTTTCTCTCCCTTCCTTTCTCCCCCTTCCCCTCTCTCTAAAAATAAATAAATAAAATCTTTAAAAAGAAAAGAATTCCTTAAAAAAACTGTTTTCATGTATTTTGTCTGATTTGTTAGATTGTTTCAGGAAGGAGGTTTGATAAAGTCCCTATTATACCATCTTGACTGGAAACAGAAGTCCTAGCATTGACAGTAGAAATGAAAATAGAGCTTTTTTAAAATGTAACTTTATAAAATATATGAAAATTAAAAATACATGTATTGGAAAATACTCTTTTCTTGGGAACATATTTCATAGATAAACTGTAAAAATATATATGTACAAGAAAACATATATAAGGAAGTATAAGGTATGCTACATATAATAAATAGCAGTGCCATTAACACAAAAACCCACAAAATAAAAAACTGGAAATAAGAGCAAGTCTATAAATTCTGGAGAAGTGGATGCATTTAGTATATGAAACATTATGTCATTATTAAAGCAGATAAATGAAAGCTCTACCAGATGCCTTGGAGAGATTCCCTGTGGTATTGTTAAGCAAGGAAAAGAAAAGAGAAGTCGTTAATATAGTTCCATTCTTCTAGAAACTAAAACACCCACACATACACAACACATATAAAACAAGGCGTTTGCTTCTCTTTTGCTTGTGTATACGCATTCATCAGGTGACGCGCATCTGATATATATCGACATACTCGTTTGTTTATATGCGTTCATCAGGTGACGAAGCTGTGAGACTAGACGCACAGGAACCTAACCCTGTATTTCCGCTAGGAGCAGTGGTTCAGTATTAGCTAATCTGATGTTGGTGGCCACTTTACAGAACACATCTGCTGCGAATAATAAGAAACGACTGTACATGCAACAACGTGGGCAAACCTCGCCGACGCCGTGAACCAGACACAAAGGCAGGTACTGTAGGAAGTCTGTTCATTTCGTGGTCAACAACAGGCAAGTCTAATGGAAGCTGGAAAAGCGATTACGGGCAGCATTGATTAGAAAATAGCGCAAGGGCACTTTTAGGGTTGATGGGAGTTTTCTCTATCTTGACCTGGGAGTTGGAAGTTAGGATGTAGAACAGGAGAATTGGTTCTATTTAACAGCTACTCGGCTCTTCCACCCTATCACTTGGGGTGTGCTAGCTGCAATGGTCTGCTGCAGCCACGTGGTGGCAATGTTGTAGAAGGAATCAAAATTCGGACTGCCCCCTTAAGTTCCTGTTCTTTGTAGTTCAGACAAGTAGTTTTGTAACCCAGCCCGCTGCTCTTTTAACATCGTTTCTGTAGATGATGACCTATAAACTCATATGTAGCTACTGATAAACAGCCTGTATCTTAAAGGATTCTAAGAGCTAACCTCAAAGGATGTCGACTGTAGTCTTCAAGCGTTTCAGCTCCAGCAGATTTGCTCACCTTTCAGGAAAACCAGACCATCCAGGAAAACCGGATGCTTGCTTGACCGGCTTGGAGATGGTCATCAGAGCAGAACGCGCTTGCTCACACGGAGCAGCACCCTCAACGAGAGCCGGCGACCCCATCCAGCTTCCTTCATCCTGTCTTCCCCGTCCCTGCTCATGGAAACCTCCACCAGCGGCCGAGATGTTAAGATGGTCTCTGTGACGAGGGTCCCCCATCTTCTCAAGCTGACGCCTTTCGAATAAACCTGCTTTCCTCCCATCGGCTGCTGCCTCTTGAGTATTGGCTTTTGAGTGGCAGGCAGCTGACCCTGCGTTCAGTATTACTTTCAAATTGTGCCTTCCATCCTCCTGTAAGTAATTGCTGGCCTCCACCACCCTCTCTGTGACACAGTGCAAACTGTACCCTAAGGTGAGGGCCCTATACTGGTCTGAGGCAAATGTGGCATTGCAAATATATCCCTGAGGCTTCTGTTCCTTCCTCAGCCCTACGTGCTGTTAATGTCAATATTTAACTAACTATTGGTAAGGAAAGGGAAGCAAAGGGAATTAGCTTAATAAACTGGGGAGTGTAAGCCTGTTTGCTCCACGAGGAAGCTGTGGCTTCGCTCCCCAGGGGATCACAGCATTGTTCCACCAGGGCAATTAACACTCCTCCCTCCCCACTCTGGTACTGGATTCTTGGGGGGTACAGGGGAGATGCTGGACCACTGTCCGTCTAACTAGGGTGTGGGGCCATCCAAAGCCTGTGAAAATTGGGAAGTTGATTGGTCATTTTCTTTCTTTCTTTTTCTTTTTTAAAGAGAGGGAGAGAAATATCCATGTGAGGTTGCCTCTCAAGTGCCCCCGATTGGGGACCTGGCCTGCAACCCAGGCATGTGCCCTGACTGGGAATTGAACTGGCAACACTGTAGTTCACAGGACTGCGCTTAAGCCACTGAGCCACACCGGCCAGGGCTGATTGGTCATTTTTTAAAAGGACCTGTTTATAATTCCAGGGGAAAAAAGAGACGCATCCCCTTTCTCTCTCTCTTCCCCTTCTCTCGCACTTGCACGGTGCACTCAGGTGTCCTCTCTCTATAGTCATGTGACATTGGCAGTCGCATGGTCCATGGCTATGCAGAGTCCACATGCAGACTCCAGGGGAAACCCTGAACACCACAGCCCAGCCACGCACTGCAGCTGGAAACACCTGCTGAGTTAGCCGGACGCTGGGCTGGACTGGACTTTAAGATGGAGTAGAAACTCTGGGCACTGGCCTTTATCCTGGCCCTCCTGAAGACAAGATTAGACTTTTTGCATGGGAGACAGATGGAGATGGGACTTTGGGGAATCAGGAAGGGAACCCCCTTAATTTTACATCAGTGGTAAAGTTTGCTGTGGAACCTTCTCCTCCCGGGGGAGTCTCAGGAAATTCTTTTCCTGCAGATCCTGCTAGAACCCCTTCTTTACCAAGAACAATGCCGTTTCATTTGTTTGCCAGTTTCTGTGTTTCGCTCCTGTGCCACCCCACCCCCGATCCTTGGGCAGCAGGTGCTCTTGGGCTGTCAAATTCGACAACAATTTGACAGCATGAGCCTGATATCCCCTTATTGGGGCAAGGTCACCTGCAGGGAAATTCAAAAGAGAAAAGCACATTTCCCATGTCGTGTCATTGCTCTTTCTAGAAGCAAGACCTGGAAACAGGGTAACTGCTTATCATTTTGGGTAAGAAAAAGTGCTTTATCCTGTTAAAAGCAAGACGACAGGCCCCAAACGGAGTCACTGGTACTCAGCCCCATGTCACCAAGCTGAGACATGATGAGTTTCTGCTGTGCCAGAAATGGAATCTTAGACCAGCCAATCAGGAGTCACGTCCTCTGCACTGGTGCTCTAACCTGTCTACTGGATCCCCGGATTCCTGGAAAGCAAGTGATCTTGTACAACCAACTCGTGTTTGTTGTCTAGTATAATGTCCACCTTCCTGCTCCCTGCTGCCTGTACACATCTTCCGTTTGAAGAGATCCTCAGAGCACCTTCCTACCTGCTTGACTGGATGCTGCCAGATGTGCTTGGCTTTCGCCCAGAGAAACTGTTAGGTTTTGTGATGTGCTTCCATTAATTTCTTTAGCAATCCCCTTTCCATCGGTCATTAACAAAAACGTGAGATTTATATTGTGAAGGGACCGAAGTTCTGCACCCCCCTCGTAGCTGCTTTTGGGGGATATTGATTGCGGGCCGTTTATTCGGAAGCAAAAGCCTCAGAGAGAACCTTTGACTGTCCTCCCTTTTGTGCTCAAGAGATTCAGAGAAACCTGCTTCACGGAAAAGCTCTTCGAATGTTCCCCTCAGCCGAACTTGAACTCAGTACGGAGAACGAGGGGCTTTGGGCAGTGCCTGCTGGCTCCATCTCCCCACCGTGTCTGAGTCTCCCAGGAGACAGTCGCCTGCCTTGCAGACCCAGCTCTTCCCAAACCACCTGTAAACCACCGTTCTCACTTCTGAAATCTAATACCCTGCACCCCCCTGCTTTTTTCTCCTTTTTCCAAAATGTCTTATATCACCAATGTTGCCTCTCTGTCTTGGTCACTTTTGTGGATTTAGCATGTTTGGGTGAATTGTGCCCATGCACGTGTATGAAATGTTGATTTTCTCCTGTTAATCTAGTTCTGTTCTACTTTGTTATTCATCCAACCAGAAGAACTTAGAAGGTGGGAGGAAAAGTATTGATATTTTTTTAGGCCTGCAATTGGAAGACCTGGGGGGAGTGTTAGATTTTTTTTTTTAAGATTTTATTTATTTATTTTTAGAGAAGGAAGGGAGGGAGAGAGAGAGAGAGAAACATCAATGTGTGGTTGCTGAGGGTCGTGGTCTGCAACCCAGGCATGTGCCCGGGTATCGATGCCTGGGAATCGAACTGGGAATCGAACCTGCGATGCTTTGGTTCGCAGCCCGCGCTCAATCCACTGAGCTACGCCAGCCAGGGCTTAGATTTTTTATTTAAGTGAGTAAAGCAAAATGCAGGAAAGTGAGCAGAATAAAAAAGTGACCAAACTTCTGTAAAAGTGTGCGTGTGTCTGTATAGACTTACATGAACACAAAGGGTGGAAAGGCACATTCCAGGCTGTTAATTAATATTGCTTACTGGTGTTGGGGCTAAAAATGACACCAGTTGTTACTACTGGTTGGACCTCAGTTCAGCAACCTTAGTTCTTGAGTTCTGGCTAAGAGAAGAAAGAATTCAGAGCCAAGGATCAAATTCTAAGACAAAGTTTATTGAGAAAGTTGGAGAGGTAGGAAAAGTGAGCCAGCTGGGCGTGGGCTCAGGAAAGAAGTTTTGTAGGAGGAGGAAAGGCCCTTGAAACTTGGGAAGAAGAAAGCAAAATAGACTCAACAAGAAGATTCAAGCAGGTATGCCTGCTTGAGAGAGAGCGTGCCGCTGGGTCCTCCGTCTCAAGGGCTTTTTAAAAATATTTATTTATTTTTAGAGAGCGGAGGGAGAAAGAGAGGGAGAGAAGCATTGATGGTGGTCTCTTGCATAAGTCTCAACCAGGGACCTGGCCCACAACCCAGCCGTGGGCCCTGACAGGGAATCGAACCAGTGACCTTTTGTTTCAACAGATAAAGCACAACCAACTGGGCTACATGGGTCAGGGTGTCTCGAGGGCATTTATCTGGAGGTCTCAGAGGAGGATCTCAGTAGAACATTTCTTCAGCTCTCAACGTGTTTCCTTGTGGTCTCTACAGACTGGTTCGTGCCAGGGCAGAGGGTCATCAGTCAGTACAGCAGACCCTGCTGTCAGTCGAGGCGTTGCTTGTGTGACTTTGCTGCTTTTCTGGGCCTGGAGCTGAAACACAGCTGAGGCCTAGATGTATTTGATGCGGGTCAGAGCCTCATTGTCCCGGAGCATTAATGCTTAAGGGCTATTCTCCGGCTTCTTTGTTTGTTCCCCCTCTACGGGGGTCTACGCTGCATGACTAGCCACACGCCAGGGGAGGAAAGGTCAGGGGGATATCCTAACGGTGACCAGAGATAGGAAAGGTCAGCAGATCTAAACCACATGGCCAGTGATATGCTCGGAGAGGAAAGGTTCCTGTGACCAGGCCAGTTTTGCTGAGTCTGGGGGCTTTCCATCCTGGTGACCTTCTGAATTTGGCCTGTTGTCTTTGTTCTGCTCGTGCTGATGCACCTATTGTTCCTGGGATGGAATGGGAGCCTGGTTTGGGAGGAAACAATGAAAAAACAAACACTAAAAACAACTGAAGTTGACCACAGCATGCATAATATTTTAATTCTGCAGGCTAAAATATTTAATGGTTTTCCTCCTACCTTCTCAGTTCTTCTAGCTGGGCTCGTGATAAATTTCAGGGACAGATTCACAGGAGAAAATAAAATTTTAATACATGTGCATGGGAATTCTCATAAGCATAAAAATTCCGAAGATAGTGAGACACCATCAGGTACATAAGGCATTATAGACAAAGGAGAAAGTGGGCAGGGGACTGGACATTACATTTCAGCAGTGGGAGCAGGCAATTTACAGGTAGCTGAGGAAGAGCAGAGCATCCTTATCAGGGAAATTCTTGCTAGGTGACTCCAAAACTATGGGAGACGGGGCTTATTTAAGGGGCTTGGTGTCTCCCTGACTAATTGCAGGGCAAAGATTCCTAAGGTGATTAAGCCAAGGCGCCTTTCTTAAAGCAGGATTTTTTTGTGTGTTTGGTCTTTTTTCTAAATCTCTTGGGCAGGACAAGGGGGAAGGGTCAAGGTTTCTCTTTGAGCCTGCCTTCCTTCCTGCCTCCCTCCGTCACCCAAGGATATATTTATTGACTTTTTCAGAGAGAGAGAGAAAGGAACATCGATGTGAGAGAGAAACACAGATTGGTTGCCTCCTGCACGCACCCCAGGATGACCCCACAACTCAGGCATGTGCCCTGATTGGGGACCGAACCCACAACCTTTTGTGCATGGGATGATGCTCAGTCACGTGAGCCACCTGGTCAGTCCAGTCTTCTTTCTTAATAAACAGCTTGAAATCAATACCCTAAGAAGGAGCTTTTAGGGTAGGAAAGTTTGGTTGCCTTCTGTCCCATTTATATAAGTTACATGTTCTGTGTGCATACACATCCACATGTGTGTGTGGGTACACAGTGGCCCAAAAGGGGGCCACATGCTGAACCCGAGAAGTTCAGGGAAGGTCAGCATGGCCGACCCCACACACTCAAAGACCAAAATCACACAGGGCGGTCTGAACATACAAAGTCCTAACTCAGAGCAAATCCTGATGGGCAGTCACACCTGGGCCCATTGTCCTTGACAAAGGTCAATCTTTTACGAGAGTCCCTCAATGGCACCTCGTCGCCCGCCTACCATCTCCACGTGCTGCGCTGTGATTGGCCACCCTGTGCCCACTGGTGCAGACTGTGTGTGTGTGTGTGTGTGTGTGTCTCCGTTTCACTCTTCATTCAAGCCCAGGGACCTCCCCGCTTCACTCTTTCCCACCCCCTTAATCTACCACCAGTGGATTTCATGTCACCCTCTTTTTGTCCCCTGTTTTTTATTCTAATGTGTAAAATAAACTGTGAAACTTATTTTCTCAGTCTGCTGAGATTTTGCTTCCTGACAATCGTCATGTGTCTGGCTCAGATAAGCTCATGTAAGTTCTCTCCAGGTTTGGGTGTTTCTTCTGTAACACATAGATACATACATGTAGCTACGTGTGTATAAACCTAGCTTTTCCTATATGTTGTCTGCCTTTTATATGACACCCAGACCATGCTCACGTGAAAATGGTGAATGTATTTTATCTCTACTTTCTCTGGAGGGCTTTATTTCATTTTACCCTTACACCCTTAGTCCATCTGAAAGTTATTTCCATAGAATTTGTAAGGCTGGCGTTCAATCAAATGTAGTTTTGAACCATCAGCCAGTTGGCTGAGAAACTAAAATGCTATCTAAGGTTGTAAAAGATGCTGCAGCATATCAGCAGGGCCAGTGTCAGCGGCACGTTCTCCTGAGGAAGGACTGACCGTGGCCGTGGGGTGCACTGAGGCACTGGAAGGGTGCCGTTGAAGATCCTCTGCAGGCAGCCACAGTGGAGGGGTGCCAGGGGCAAGTGGGTGCAGCTGCTCAGACCCGGGGCAGTTCCTGTTCTTCACAGTGGCTCTGCTGTCTCTGAATTTGTCAAGATGGGAAGGAGTTGACAGATTTTTAAGTTAGATTTTTCAAAGAGTAGCCTGCTCTCTGGGCTTTCACAATCCCCCCCTCTCAGAAACCTTGAGACAGACACTCACTCCCTCGAGACCTATATCAGGAGCTGTCCTCTACCAACAAGCCATCGTGTCTGAGGCCAAGGCGCTTGTGCCCACCAGCACTTTCCAGCTCACTGTCTACCCAGAGTGCACTTCTCAGAGGTTGGCAGCAGGTCTCCTCACCCCCACTTCTGTTTAATTCTTTATCCCAGTGCTCTGAGTTTTTCTTACCATCTATTTCTGATCCCTCGGGGCCAACAGGGTGGTCGAGCTATCCTATCATCTTGCATTTGCCGGGAAGAGACTAGATTCTCCCAGATATCTTCTCTCCATGCTGTTCTACATGCAAGAAAGAATGATGTAAAGTATAAACACACTATTTTGGGTTAAGTAATGATAATTGAAAGGAAGTACTCAAAGTTGGAAAATCCTTTATTACCTTGAGGTCAGTCAGAACAAGATGAATGACATGAGTAGTACAAGTCGGCTTCTATTCCGAACTAGAATTAAAGGGCAGGATGTGCTGAAACAGAAAGAAAACTCTCAAAGGATGTGAGAAAGCCAAGTGTTATAGAACAGAACAGGTAACTTTTCAGAATCCAGTAAAACTGATGTTCAGAGAGGAGATAGGTGAGGCTGCAGGTGTGGCTTGGCAGAATAAGAGGAAAAACTGCTCAAGAGGAATGAGAAGTTCCCCCCAATACAAACCTGATTATATAATCACAGAAGACAGGGGAGGGCTGTCCTTGGAGAACTCCATGTTTGGTGGAGGAGTACAAGGGTGCGCTCTCAAATGGACGTACAATGAGGTCTGTCCAGAAAGTATCTAGCCATATACTATGAAAAATAGAGACGTTTATTGAAGAAGATACAAAATATAAGAAACATGGTATGTAGGACAATGATGCCTCAGTCCCCTTCAGAGTAGGTACCTTGGGATCTCACACAGTTCTCCCAATTGCTATCAGTTGCCCTGTTGTATTTTCCTGAATCTCATCGATGGTCTGGCTCTGAAATCTCTTCACTTTCAAAGGTGATTTTAGTTTTGGGAAAAGCCAGAAGTCTCAGGGCACCAAATCTGGGCTGTAAGGGGGCTGAGCCACATGGTGATTTGATGTTTTGCCAAAAAACTCTGCATGAGAGGTGATGCATGAGCAGGTGTGTTGTCATGATGAAGCTGCCAATCACCAGTTGCCCATTGCTGCAGCCTTCTGAATCATCCAAATAGTTTCCATGGAGGAATGTTCAAGCTTAACACAAAATTTGATTCAGATTCACTGTTCTACTTGCCCAGATATTTTGAATGTGACGATCACACAGTACACATGCTCACTCAACAATGTCCACCACCCCCACTGACTAGTACAGCGAAGTCGTCATTGTTCATGCATGTGCATTCCAGTCCACTCTCCTTGGCTGCCAGGTTCCATTGATGTCATGCAAACCCTTCTCATTATATTAACAATGGTTGGACTTTTTCTAGATAGACCTCGTATACAAGAAGGGAAGAAGGGCATGGCATACACCTTGAGAAGTAATGACAGGGATGCTAAGTCCTGTGGGGTGGCTGTCTGCAGGAGGATGCCTGTCCCTTCCTGCTGGTGCTGCCATGGGGATGAGGACTCGGTGCTGTCTGTGCCAGCTGCAATTCACAATGCACAGCAAAGGCTTAAACGTGGCCTGCAGGGGGATGTGGTTCAGAGCCAGGCGGAGTTTCAGGAGAGGACGGGCAGCCGTCTTAATGAAGCACAGACCTGGTTGCAACACAATGCTATCGCAGGACAACGCCTGATGCAATGCTATGAGCCAGCAATTCCACTTGTGGATATTTGTCTGAAGGGACTGAAAGTGCTAACTTGAAAAGATATCTCTACATCCTTGTTCAATGAAGTTTTATTTATCATAGACATGGAAGCAATGTAGATGTCCATGGATGGGTGAATGGATACAAAAAATGTGGTATGGATACATACAGTGGAATATTATTCAGTCATCAGAAAGAAGGAAATCCTGCCATTTGCAACAACATAGATGAATTCTGAGTGCATTGTGCTAAGTGAAATAAGTCAGAAGGAGGGAAGACAAGTCCTGTAAGATCTCACTCATATGTGGGATATAAAAACAAAACAAAAGCAAAAAAACCCCCAAAAACATCTGGACTGAGATACAGAGAATAGATTGATGACTTCCAGAGAGAGAGGCAGCAAGTGAGGGGTGAGCCAAACGGGTGAAGGGGGTCTCAAGGTAGAAACTTACAGTTATAAAATTAACAAATCCTGGGGGTGTGATGTACAGCATGGTGACTACGATGGACATTGTGATCACATCACAATATATACAAATATCGGATCATTCTGTGCTGAACCTGCAACTAACATGTGATAGGTCAATTTTATCTCAAAAAAGGAAAAAGCAGACAGGGGAGCAAGTGCTGCTACTCTGTTTTAAAGGATGCCAGAGAAGCCGAAACAAGAGTTATTAAATCACTAAGTCCTAAAAAATGAGAAGGAACGGGACAAGCTGTTGATTCAGGATGTAGAACAGGAACTTGGCGAGTGAGAGAAGCCTTGCCCACACCGAATAACAGAAGCATGTATGAAACCAGGGAGGCTGAAAAAACACACTGTCGGGGATTGTGACATCATCAGAGTACAGAAAAAGTTAATTAAGCATTTAGGGTACCAATGATTATATTACTTACTTTATGAAGGAAAGACTTTGTGGCTTAAAAGAGCATCCATTGGTTCCCTTTCGTTTTCCTGGGCCAGGAATCTGGGTGGGGTCTCTCACAAGGCTGCAGGGATCTTATGGCTCCACTGGGGAGGACCTACTCACATATTCACTCGTGTTTCTTAGCAGGAAGCAGGTGTTCCTGGGCTGTTGGACTGGGGGCTTCAGTTTCTTGCTGGTTGTTGGCTGGACACTTTCCTTAGTTCCTTGCTATGTGGACCTTTCCATCCGGTAGCTCCCAGCATGGTGGCCTGCCTCTCCCAGAGCAAGCAAGTAAGCAAGCAATCGAGGAAGACAGAGCAAGCAAGCCAGGAGTGTAACTGTACAGAAACCTTACTTTCTTTAATCTGCCCTGTTGTTTTGATTTTTTTCCTTTGACTTAGATGGGCCTTCTCTAGTGCCTGACTCAGCCACCTCGCTCTCCCTCACTTAAGCATTAAGCCCTCAGGACAATGAGGCTCTGGTCAGCATCCGGTAGTCATAGAAACAAGCCTCACGTCTGTTGACCACGGAGAAAAAGTCTTAGTCAAATTGGAGGTAACACATAAGCCTCAGTTGTGTTGCAGCTCCAGAATGACCCCACCAACCACATCCTTGAGAAAGCAGACGAAGCCACGCCATGGCTGACCTCAGGACCAGACGCAGTGATCTGTCACCTAACTCCTACCCTGGTGCTCACCAATCAGGAGAGACCCCACCCCCACCTATGACCCTAACTCCCAGAGTCACCCTGACTAATGATTTTCCCCCTGTATACCCCACCCTCTAGAAGCTATCTGGGAGCCAAGCCTTTGAACGTGAGCTACCTGTGACTCCGGGCATGGTGCCACCTTCTTAATAAATCCTTACTTTCTTGGCTGCAAACTTTTGTTCGTGTTTTATTGAGCTTTAATGCATGTAAGCAAATAGACCTTTTCAGGCCAGTAATGGAGGCAGAATGGTTTTTGACAGCTCATCACTTGTGCTGTTAGGAGGGAGTCACAGGCACAGCCCACATTAGAGGTGTTGCACGAGACACGAACACTGGGAGGCAGACTCTTTGGTGCCGTCTCAGAAGCTGCCTGTCACATGCGGCATAACCAGGGGCTGACTCTCAAACGCCGAAATATTTGGCAGATACACGTTTGTATTCCAATATTAAGGAGGGTGTACATGTTTTTCACCTCACTAGCTTGCGTTGAGTGTTATGCTACAAAGACAAAGAGAAAAATACTGTACAAGGAAGATGCATCAGGATAAAGGAGAATTTCCACTTAAGCATGAAAGACCCAGGAGACAGGACCAGACAAATGAGATAGTTTCCATAATACACTGCTGCTTAAAAACAACAGGGTTCTAATAGATTTGACTGCCCCCAACTACATATATATATATTTAATTTGCCAAGGGACAAAGTAATTCCTAATACCTGAATGTGCCATTGTAAGGAACTTCTAGAGGCAATTGGCAAAGGCTCCTTTATATTTCGAAAGACTTTGTTTTCTTAAGAGGAGGAGTGTAAAAGGAGGAAGAAGAAAAATCACAGCGTTGGAGGAAATACTTTAGAATAGGCTCTTTCCTAATCTTGGCAGGCCTGGTGGTCTGGCTCCAGCCTGTCTCTCAAGCCTCCTCTCCCACCACTCACTGCCCAGCACATCACGCTGCAGGCACACTGGCCC
>PVIA01017900.1:0-14305 GCA_004024845.1 Tonatia bakeri
AATGAACTATTTGATGAAATTGATAAAGCTGCAAAAATACAAGTTGACTGATTTTAACGCATCCCTTTTTATAAATGCCTGACCTTTTACGTGATCATTCAATATGACTTTATTATATTTCCCCATATATTTATAATGTATAATATATCCCATTATAGCTACAGACTCCGTTATTATAGAATTAAGTCAGTTATCAGAGTTATCATTATTTTACGTTTTACTTGAAGTTTTGTGTACAAATATACCCTAAAATACTTAGAGCAGTTTCATACATATTGCCCATACTACTGAATTATACAACCTTCTGCAACACCAGGCAGCATCAGTCATCATAGTATCACTCCACAGCCTATAAGAGAGAAACCTACCAACATCACATCCTCCAGAAAATTAGAGTTAAACAGAAAATCAAATGGATGCTGGTTGAGGAGCCAGCACTCAATGCCTTGATTGGCTACTGTAACTTAACACACATATTCTCCCCCTCCCTCTCTCTGTCTCACACACACACACACACACACACACACACACGCACACACAGAAGTGTGGAGAGGAAAAGAAGAGCCACCTGAGGTATTTGAAGGTAACCACACCTGTGGACTGGATAGAAAACTACAGCCTTATGCAAGGGAGCTGATCTGTCTCAGGAACGATCAAAGTTTCTACCTGGCTTTTTTCAGCAGAGGGGTAGCCTTTGCAGTAGTAGTACACCACTCTAAGACTTCTACCTAGGGACCAGAATGTGTGGGAATTCTCTTTGCCTGCTTAGTGGAAATAGTCCAAACTGACAGGCAACTTCAACAACCCACAGTGACCCTTATAACCATCTTCTTAATGGTACCCAGTTCAAGTCAGCAAATATTTTTCTAGTGCCTGACAAATTCCTGACACTGTGTCAGGCTCTGGGAATACAGAGAAAGTGAACGGAGACCCTGCCTTCCTGGAATTCACAACGCAGCAGTAAAGAAAAACAGTAAAGAAACAATTAGGACGGGACCTAACCTAATCTGACATTTAATGGGAGGCTTTACTCATGAAGTGATATTTCATGGGAGGCTTAAAGAATGAAGACAGGTTGTTCAGGTCAAGAGAAAGGGAACAGGAATCGCCGTGCTGTCCCAGAAGACGGACAGTGTTGTGGTTTCCCCAGCATGACTGAAGCCGGTAGATACAGCTCATTCAAAGGAATGAGCTGCCACCAAGTCTCTTCCAGGCCTGTGGTACAACTGGAAAAGGGTGCAGCATTTTTTGGTTGACTATTTTAAACACTAACCATGTGGAAAAGGTTGTGGGTTAGAAGACAAAGGTTTCTTTGACATTTTGTGAATTATTCCTTACATTTTCACCAGTATCCAGGTGGTCTTTGTGTTATAAAGCTATTTTTTTTTATTGGAATCACTTTTAGATTATATCACCTAATGTAGGAAGCAGAATCGTGGTTCCCCCAAAGTGCCCACGTCTTAGTCCCCTGGAACCTGTGAACACGTCACCTTACCTGGTGTGATATTGTGAGATATATGTATGTATGTATGTATGTGTGTGTGTATGTATATATATATATATATATATATATATATATATCTTGATCTTGGCTCCCGGATGATCAGAAGTATGAGGTGACCACCTGGGACTCAGAACTGCTGTCTGGAATGGGAGTTGGGGGAGTAGGAGGGTAATCTTGTGGGACCAAGCCCTTAACCTGGGGAGTCTGTGCTACCTCCAGGTGATTACTGTCATAACTGAATCATAAGATACTCAGTTTGTCTGGAGAGTTGGGGAATTGCTTGATGTAAGAAAAAACCCACACATTCATCAGAAGTATTGAGCATAGGAAACTTCTACGTGGCAAAGGGACTTCGTGGATGTGATTATGGTTAAGTACCTTGCAATGGGGAGGTTATCCTGGATTATCCGGGTACACCCAATTTAAAGGACCACTGTTCCCATCTGCTGTCAGAGGGAGATGTGACCATGGAAGAGTCGGAGAGATACATGACCGGCTTTGAAGGCGGAGGAATTGCATGGGCCAGGGGTTGCAGGCAGACTCGAGGAGCTGGCGAGGCAAGGAAACCTAACGCCCCCACACCTCCAGAAAAGAACACATCCTTCTGATGCCTTGATTGTAGTCCAGCGAGACCTGTGTCAGATCGCACTGTGCCCTACGGAACTGTAAAACAACCAATCCGTGCAGTTTTAAGCTTCAATATGTGTGTTAGTCTGTTATACCAGCAATAGAAACTAATAAACTACACCAACAATGCTTATGATACTTAAACAATACTCGAATCATAAAGCTACAACTATGTACATTCATCTAAATGAATGTCCTTGGTAATGAGACAATCACATCAAATGAGCAGAATCTATTAAAGAGCTGCAGTCAAAGCTGATCGGGAACTATTCTGAATTAAAAGACCCTCATCATTTCATAGGGAGGAAAAGAAAAACATGCATCAGACCAGAAACTATAAAAATAGTTTTAGGTAAACCAACAGAAGTAAAAATTGTAAACCCTGTTATTTTTCCTTATATATTATGTCCTCCTTGACTCTTAAGGTAGACAAGAATACAGGGGTAACATTAATACTCACCCTCTACACAATAAAAGAGAGGTAAGTGCCAGTCACTGAACTAAGCTGTTACATATAAGGTCTGTCCAGAAGATATCCAGCCAGGTACTATGAAAAATAGAGACATTTATATAAGGAGATACAAGATACAAGAAACATTGTACATAGGACAATGATGCCTCAGTACCCTTCAAAGTAGGCACCTTGTGACCTCACATAGTCCTCCTAACAGCCATCAGATGCCCTGTCGTATTTTACTGAATCTCATCAACAGTCTGAAATCTCTCCCCTTTCAAAGGTGATTTTAGTATGGGAAAAGCCAGAAGCTGCAGGGCACCAAACCTGGTCTGTAGAGGTGCTGAGTCACCTGGATGATTTGATATTTTGCCAAAATACTCTGCACAAGACGTGACACATGAGAGGGCACATTGCCATGATGAAGCTGCTAATCAGCAGCTGCCCACAGCTGCAGCCTTCTGAATCATCCAAATAGTTTCCAGAGAGGAATGTTCAAGCTTAAGGCAAAATTTGATGCAGATCTGTTGCTCACTCAGTCATTCTGAATGTGATGGCCGCACAGTACCCATGCACGCTCAATGGCATCTACCGCCCCCACTGACGGTACAGTGAAGTTGTCATTGTTCATGCATGTTCATTCCAGTCCACTGTCCTTGGCTGCCAGGTTACATGGATGTCACACAAATTGTTCTCATTATATTAACAATGGCTGGATTTTTTCTGGACACACCTCATATATTAATTTATTGGATTTTCATATAACACGAAAATGTAAGTATCATTTTGCCAAAGTCCAAGTCTTTTAACCAAATTCATACAGTAAATAAAAAGCAGCACTGAACTAAAATTCAAATAAAACTCTATTGTGTAAAGAAAAATAATAGGAAAGGTACCAAAATTCCAGAAGGATGACCTCTCAATTTCTATGGCATTTGGATTGTAACCCTCTTTCTCCATTTTCCTTCCATTTTTTGCCTGCAGTACTTCTTTCTTTTTTTAAAAAAAGTTTTATTTATTTATTTTTTTAGAGAGGGGAAGGGAAGGAGAAAGAAAGGAACAGAAATATCAATGTGTGATTGCCTCTTGCACACCCCCTGCTGGGGACCTGGCCCAAAACTCAGGCATGTGCCCTAGACTGGGAATCGAACCAGCGACCCTTTGGTTCACAAGCCCACACTCAATCCACTGAGCTACACCAGTCAGGGCTGCCTGTAGTGTTTCATAGGTCTGTGGTGTTTGATTTAATAGATTAAAAAAGCAGAAACTATCATGGATATTTTTGTTCCCCCTCCCTTATATACATAATGACACAACATCTAGTACTGTTATTATTAATGTTGTTACTCTTATTATTACTATTCATATTATTACTGTTACTATTATTATGAACAATATCAGTATCTACACTTACTGAATGCACACTATGTACCAAGCAGTGTTCTATGAAATTTTACAATTTCATAGTCCTATTTCATTCAATCCTCCCAACAATCCTATGATGTAGGTACTATTATTACTGCTATTTATAGGTAAAGAAACTTGAAGCACAGAGATGACAGAGAACTTGCCCAATAACACACACAGGGAGCAAATGGCAGAACCTGGAGAGCAACTCAAGCAGTGTGGCCCATAACGATTGTTACATTGGAAGTACTCTCCTTGCACCCTGAGGGGCTCTGAACACCGTTCTTATTATCCTAACAAAAGTGAGGTGGTTTAATAAAAGTACTGGTGGCAGGTGCAATGCTATGTGCTTATATACAGGATGGGGCAAAAGTAGGTTTCCAGTTGTTCACTGGAAAATATTAATAATAATACAAGAATAAAATCTGTGTTTAACATACTCACAACTATAAACCTACTTTTGCCCCACCCTGTGTGTTGTTTTGCTTATATCTCACAAAAACTCTTGTGAGATAGAAATTGTTTTTTTCCTCCATAATATTTATTTTTTTACATTGTTGTTCAAGTACAGTTTTCTGCCTTTCCCCCCACCCCTCCCCACCACCCCAGCCATCCCTTCCTCCCTCCCCTGTTTCTATCCCCCCTTGTTATTGTCCATATATCCTTTATAATTGTTCCTGTAAACCTTTCACCTTTTTTCCCGTTACCCCTCCCCTCTCCCCTCTGTTCTCAATTTCAGTGTCTTTGGCTGTGCTTTGCTTGCTTGTTCATTTTGTTGATTAGGTTCCTGTTACAGGTGAAATCCTATGGTATTTGTCTTTCACCGCCTGGCTTATTTCACTTAGCATAATGCTTTCCAGTTGCATCCACGAAGTTGCAAAGGGTAGGAACTCCTTTCTTTCTGCTGCACAGAATTCCATTGTGTAAATGGACCATAGTTTTTTGATCCATTCATTTACTGACGGGCATCTAGGTTGCTTCCAACACTTGGCTATTGTAAATAATGCTGCTATGAACATTGAGGTGCATAGGTTCCTTTGGATTAGTGTTTCACGGTTCTTAGGATATAATACTAGCAGCAGGATCGCCAAATCAAAAGGCAGATCCATTTTTAGTTTTCTGAGGAAATTCCATACTGTTTTCTATAGTGGCTGCACCAGTCTGCAATCCCACCAACAGTGCCCTAGGGTTCCCTTTTCTCCACAACCTCCCTAACGTTTGTTGTTTGTTGCTTTGTTTATGATGGTCATTCTGACAAGTGTGAAGTGGTATCTCATTGTGGTTTTAATTTGCATCTCTCTGATGGCTAGCAACACTGAGCATCTTTTCATATGTCTCTGGACCCTCTGTATGTCCTCCTTGGAGAAGTGTCTGTTCAAGTCCTTTGCCCATTTTTTCATTGGGTTACTTGTCTTCTTAGAGTGGAGTTGTGTGAGTTCTTTATATATTTTGGAGATCAACCCCTTTTCTGAGGTGTCATTGGCAAATACATTTTCCCATACAGTTGGTTCTCTTTTCATTTTAATGCTGTTTTCTTTAGTTGTGCAGAAGTTTTTTATTTTGATGAGATCCCATTTGTTTATTTTTTCCTTTAAGTCCCCTGCTCTACGGGACATATCAGTGAAAATATTGCTGTGTGGAATATCTAAGATTTTCCTATCTACATTTTCCTCTAAGACTTTAATGGAGTCATAACTTATATTTAATCCTTTTATCCACCTTGAATTTATTTTTGTGTATGGTGTAAGTTGGTGCTCAAGTTTCATTTTTTTGCATGTAGCTGTCCAGCTCTTTCAACACCATTTGTTGAAGAGGCTATTTTTGCTCCATTTTATGCTGCTGCCCTCTTTGTCAAATACTAATTAACCATAGAGAGACCTGGGTTTATTTCTGGGCCATCTATTCTGTTCCATTGGTCTATGTGTCTGTTCTTATGCCAGTACCAGGCTGCTTTGTTTACAGTGGCCTTGTAATACAGTTTGATATCAGGTATTATGATCCCTCCTACTTTGCTCTTCATTTTCAAAATTGCTGCAGCTATTCAGGGTCATTTATGGTTCCACATAAATTTTTGAAGTATTTGTTCTATATCTGTGAAATATGCCATTGGTACTTTAATAGGGATTGCAGTGAATCTATAAATTTCTTTGGGTAGTATGGACATTTTGGTGACGTTAATTCTTATGATCCATGAATATAGTATATATTTCCATTTGTTTGTGTCTTCCTTAATTTCTTTCTTCAGTGTTGTGTAGTTTTCTGAGTACAAGTCTTTTACCTCCTTGGTTAGGTTTATTCCTAGGTATTTTATTTTTCTTGTTGCTATATCAAATGGGATTTTTTCCCTGATTTCTGTTTCTGATGTTTATTGTTGGTATACAAAAATGCCTTTGATTTCTGAATACTGACTTTGTCTCCTGCTGTTTTGCCAAATTCGTTTATTAGGTGGAGCAGTTTTTTGGTTGAGTCTATAGGATTTTCTGTGTACACTATCATGTCATCTGCGAACAATGACAGTTCTGTTTTCTTTTTTCCGATTTGGATGCCTTTTAGTTCCTTTTCTTGTCTGATTGCTGTGGCTAAAACTGCCAATACTATGTTGAATAGAAGTGGTGAAAGTGGACAACCTTGTCTTGTTCCTGATCTTAGTGGGGAAGTTTTTAGTTTTTGCCCATTGAGTATGATGTTAGCTGTAGGTCTCTCATATATGGCCTTTATTATGTTGAGGAATGATCTCTCTGTTTGCACTTTGCTGAGTGTTTGAGATAGAAATTGTAACTGTACCTGTCACAGAGTTTCAGCTGTTCAGAGAAGTTGAATAACTTGCCTGAGGTCAGAAAATTAGTATGGTTTTCCCATTCTACACATTGCCTCCGTAATAAGTAAAACATACATAAACACATACACACACACAGTGTACCAGGAAAAAGTCCAGGCATGTTAATATAAGGAGAACGGTTTGCACGACACTGATGTAACCTGGCAGCAAAGGAGATTGGACTAGAATGTGCACGTGTGAATAATGACAATTTCACTGTACTAGTCAGTGGGGGTGGTAGACACCATTGAGTGAGCATGTGTACTGTGTGGCCATGACATTCAAAATGACTGAGTGAGTACAGTAATGAATCTGCATCCAATTTTGCGTTAAGCTTAAGCATTCCTCTGTGGAAACTATTCAGATGATTCAGAAGGCTTTCAGGGATTATGTAATGATTGCAACGCAAATAAATGTGTGGCACAAATGCTTCAAAGATGGTCAAGAATCTGTTGAAAGTGATCTACGTTCTGGAAGGCCTGCAACAAGCAGAACACTGAGAATGTTGAATGTGTACAGGTTGCACTCTACAAAGATCAGCCACTGACAGCAAGAGAATTAGAAGCTGATCTGGGGATTCCAAAACGACTGTGCCTGAGATTTTGATGCAGGATCTGGGCACAAAATGTGTCCTGGCAAAATTCGTTCTACCTTCTGCAGACAGAGCAGAAGGAACATCTTGCTGCAGTTGCTCATGACTTGATTCAAACTGCTACCCATGAACCAGATTTGGTGGCCTGTGACTTCTGGCTTTTCCCCAAACTAAAATCACCTTTGAAAAGGAAGAGATTTAGACCATTGATGAGATTCAGGAAAATACGACGGGGCAGCTGATGGCGATTGGAAGAACTGTGTGAGGTCCCAAGGTGCCTACTTTGAAGAGGACTGAGGCACCATTGTCCTATGTACAATGTTTCTTGTATGTTCTTCAATAAATGTCTCTACTTTTCACAGTACATGGCTATATACTTTCTAGATAGGCCTCGTGTGTGTGTGTGTGTGTGTGTGTGTGTGTGTGTGTGTGTAAAACACTAAGGATTACAATACCATGCAGGGGAATTAACTGATACAAATTATCT
This sequence comes from Tonatia bakeri, assembly GCA_004024845.1. Classification (NCBI taxonomy): domain Eukaryota; kingdom Metazoa; phylum Chordata; class Mammalia; order Chiroptera; family Phyllostomidae; genus Tonatia; species Tonatia bakeri. The sequence continues at coordinate 7,890 of PVIA01017900.1, forward strand.
TATATCTCCAACAATGGGCACTGACCACCAAAACTTATTTGATTATATGTCCTACAATTAATTATTTTAATCAGAAGTGCCCTTATGATATTGAAAGAACATAAAATCTATTTATGATATTCTCCCCTGTCTTCTGATAGTTTCCTTTTTTTGTTTTTGTTTTTTATTTTTATTTTGTTTTTTTTGTTCACCTATTCTCCTCAGATATAGGTCAAAGAAACTTGAATCCTACAGTCTAGATGGAGGAAGAGTCTACACTAAACTATGAGCAATATATGGAGAACCTGACCGCTACCTCCAGATCACAAGTGGCAAACACAAGGCCCACGGGCTGAATCCGGCCCTCCACCTTGTTTTATCTGGCCCAGCACCTTGTTTCTACCTGGAGGCAGCGCCAACCTCTTGCTTAACTGTTAAGGAGTAGTTACATTTATACAGTCCTAAAACTACATTCAGCCCTTTGAAGGCAACTGACAGGGTGATGTGGCCCCTGGTGAAAATGAGTTTGACACCCCTGTTCTAGATCCTCCCTCCCCACCAAATTCTTCTGTGAAAATTCTAAGAGGAGCACCAATGTGAACACACTCCAAAAGTCAGGAACAGGAACTCCAGAAGGGTAGACAAGGTGGGTGTAGGGATGGGGGAAGAGTAGATTGGGAAGGATGGGATTAGTATTGGGTAATGAGTGCACTGACATTTCAAGAGTCTAGATGATGAGAATTTATGACCCTGTGACAGACACACAACCCTCTCCCTACACTCCCCAGTCGGGCACAGCACCAAAAAGAGCACAGGAACCCTGTTCTCAACAGGCAGACAAGAAGCCATGTCCATAAATTAAAAAAAATATATTGATTTGGAAGCAAGAAACACAGATTTATTGTTCTGCTTATTTATGTGTTTATTGATTGATTCTTCTTTGTACCCTGACCGCAGAATTGAACCCGCAACCTTGGTTTATTGGGATGATGCTCTAACCAACTGAACTACCTGGCTGGGGCTCATGCCCATAACATTTTAAATTCCTAATACAGCCTGCCTACTGAGGCCAAATAGGATACTTTGAAGGGTTATTTTTAAAAACTATTGTAATATTTAAATGAACCTCCTTGTAGATTATTAAAACAAAAATACAGTATCAAACCTTGAGGATTTTGTTTTTTATGTGGTTTAAGCTGTAATAAATGTAATCCTCTGATGAAGAAAATCAACTGGTCTCCAGTCAGAAGAATGAACTCAACAGCGAAAGCAAAGCACATAGAGAATCTGGTGTGGTTTGGGTACCTGGCTCTAGCCGCTTCTCTGCTCTCTGTGGTTTGCCACTTTAACCCTCCTTGAATTCTGTAAAGTAGTAAATCTTCCTTTTCGCCTATGCCAGTGGTACAAAGCATTTCTCTGCCAACCACCAAACTAATATGCTCATCAAACACCCCCCAGATACCAGAAGAAAACAGGACTTTAAGGCTGACAGAGAAAGTTCCTGGGGACTCAGCAGACAAGGGAAAGGGAGATTTCCTGTGAGTCATGTTAGCCATTCAGCACTCCACAGGCCTCAAACCAGAAAAGCTCACTCCCCTCCTTAGTCGGCTTTAGCTGCTCTAATTTAACCCAGCTCACTCTCAGCTACTCTCAAACTGTTCAATTGAACTGCCACTATTAGGTGAGAAATAAATGAGCATTAGCAGGTACCTTGATGCAGCCCCACCTTTTTCAGTTCTCAGGTGTTACCTTTAAAATGCATATATTTCACAAGTAATATGGGTATTTCACAGAAATGGAAACACATAGGCCAGTAAATATAATAGAGACCCAACTTCATTAGTCATTAGGGGTATGCAAATTCAGAAATACTCTTTTACACTCATTTGTCAAAAATGGGAGAGACTGATAATACCCAGTGGGAGAAAGACGTTTGTTTCATACCTGGCTGATGGGAGTGTAAATTCGTACAACCACTTGGGACAGACTGGCACTATTTTATGGAGCTGAACAATCACATATCCTACAATTCAGCTCTTTTTCTCCTAGATGTATGTACCATGAATGTGTGTGTATACAGGAAGCTCTTACACGTGACCCACAGGAGACATATAAAAGAATGTTTCTAGATGTCCTGTTCATTATAGCAAAAAACCCAGATGCCCATCAAGAGAATGAATGCATAAAGTGTGGTATATCGCACAGGAACACTATACAGAGCCAAAAGGAGTGTTTTTGCAGCACGAGGCAACAATATAAATGAATCTCAGCAATGTGATATGGGGGAAGGAATAAATCCCAATAGGTTACATACTTATTAAAAGCGTAATATCCTTTTAATAGAGTAAAAAATGATAATAAAACACATTAAAATACACATTTTTATACACATGTAAAATACATGGTATAAAAACCATACAAACATAAGAGCAAGGAAATAATGAAAGGGATTCAGAATCTTGATGATCTTTGGTTGGGGAAGAAGGGGAGTGAGGAAGAAATGACCAGTAGGTACATGTACATTACCATCACAATTCTAGTTTTAGGACTGGTGGTGATTTACAGGACCTTGCTGCATTAAAAGGAAATTTAATTTAGCCACTCATGAGCCTACAATGAAAGTGTATCATGAGCTAGGGACTATGATTAATCCACTTCTGCACAACAGGAGTCTAAAAAAATAGATGAATGATGCTTCAGGAAGATGAATTATATTTATCTTTGTGACTTTATATACTCTCTGGAACCCCTGAAGATACAAACAGCTGAGAGCAAAAAGCCAGTGGGAGGAGGTATAAATTGTCCCAAGCTCACTGCCCTGCTCACAAGAGGCAGGGTGTCACAATGGTTAGGAATACAGGTCCTGGAGCCAGACTGCCTTAGCGGGGAGAAGAGGAAACCTGGATGTGTTTCTTACTACAGTGTGACTAGTTCTGCTAGGGAAAATTACTTAACCTGCCTCAGCTTCCATGCCAAATGGGGCTGGCAATGACAGTGTTATAACACTGCAAAAAATTATTGTAAAGATTACATGAGTTAATCTCCCCTGAGGTCTCACAATACTGGGTTGCTCTAGATGCACTAGGTAAGCTATACTCCAGAAAGTTGGCTTATTTTATTTTATTTGTTTGTTTTTAGAAAGAGGGGAAGGGAAGGAGAAAGAGAAACATCGATGTGTTAGGAAAACACTGACTGGCTGCCCCTTGCACGCCCCTAACTGGGGACCTGGCACTCAACCCAGGCATGGGCCCTGCCTGGGAATCAAACGGTCTACCTTTAAGTCCCCGGGAATAACTCCCAACCCAGTGAGCCACAACAGTCAGGGCTGGCTTATTTTTATCTCTGGTCTGATACCACTGTGTAAAGCTTGGGAAGTGTTCTTCTAAACCCACTTCTGGGCAAGCCAATCCCAGTGTTACTCTGAGGAACTCTGTATCACAGTAAAGTACTAGCTCAAGCTGCCCTGGCTGGTGTAGCTCAGTGGATTGAGCGCGGGCTGCGAACTAGGCATCGCAGGTTCGATTCCCAGTCAGGGCACATGCCTAGGCTGCAGGCCATGTCCCCCAGCAACCGCACATTGATGTTTCTCTCTCTCTCTCCCCCTCTCCCTTCCCTTTCTAAAAAGAAATAAATAAAAAAAATGCTTCAAAAAAAAAAATAGTAGCTCAAGCTCTCAATAAGGATTTGTTCCTTAAATGCTCTGGTTTCCAAGGAATGACCAGAAAGATGTTTGGGACTTACTGTGGTTTTTCATGGAATCTATCTCTGTATCATTAACATAAATAACCAAGTGTTTGTGACATATCTGATAACTTTAATTAACACAGACTTCTGTAACCATCCAAAATATACATATATATACACATATGTCCTAAAATCTGTGGACTAAAAATTTCTATAGTTTATTAAAACAAAAATCATTTAAATCTTTATACAGGGACTATTTATGCCATCAGTACAAGCAATTCTAAGGAACTGGTGTTTATAGCTAACAGGTTAAAGGTCATAATTTAGAAAGAATGCAGGATTCCAGGGATATGCATAGTAACAGAAAAAAATCACAAGTGACAACTGTGAGAAAAAAGTCAGGAAAAAAAATAATTCATTTCGATGGCTCCTAAAAGCATTACTGCCACTCAGCAGAATAAATTTCTCAGTGGTAATCCTGAATCATGAAGAAAAGGTGATGTGTTTATTAAAAGTCAAGTAGTCTCATATTTGCTTTAAATGCACCATGAAGACTTTTAAATAATGGGGTTTTTTCTTGGTAAAATCTCCAGGATTAGTTGCGAATGGAACCATTGAGTAAGTGATTGGACCGGCCTATACTATAAAGTTGTTTGACACAGACCGACTAGGTGCTCTAGAGCTGTTACCCAAAAGTTTGAATAAATTAATTAACAGAAGTGGTTAACCCATTACATAAATAGTCTTATTCACTTGGATTTAAAAAGTAACTTTAAAAAAAAAGTAAATTTTAATATCTAAAAAAGTGAGCTTTAAGCTATCTATAAAATTCACCTGGATGAAATGGTTTGTTTTCTTTGATAATCCTCAATAAATAACAAGAAAATTTTTTTATATATTTTTTTAATTTAAAGATTTTATTTATTTATTTTTAGAGAGGGAAGGGAGAGAGAAAGATAGAAACATCAATGTGTGGTTGCTGGGAGCCATGGCCTGCAACCCAGGCATGTGCCCTGACTGGGAATCGAACCTGCGATGCTTTGGTTCAAAGCCCGAGCTCAATCCACTGAATAATTTTTAAATAAGCTGACAAAAACTTATATATATAGTTACCTTGGGAGGCAATTCACTTCTTCCACAGATGTGGCTACCTTCAAAGCATCTCTGAAAACTCCTCTTCAGAAATAGCTTGATTTTATTTCAGTTCTAACTCCTACATCTTATTTATGAAATCTGGTTGTAAATAGGTTTTTACTGTTCCTAGGAATCAATTAGTACCATTTCAGTTCAACGCCAGGCACAAAGTAGTACAGATACGTCAAAGATGAACTACCATCTCTGGCCATAAGGCTTTCTCCCAGGCTAGTGACAATCACCTTTTACTTCATGGTAAATGTAATGAGTTAGGAACAGATACCTGAAGGGTACAGAGGAAGGACACGCAACCCAAGACGTATAAGAAGAGTGACAGAGAGGAGTCAGTCAGGAAAGACTGCCTGACGTGGTGCTGTCTACAGAGTCTTAAAACAGCTGTGAGAAGAGGCTGATAGCAAAAGCATTCAAGGAGAGAAGGCAGGTGTAACGGGGCAGACTATGGTGTGTGCGAAGAAACCAAGGCTTGTGCAGGTGGAGAGCCACGTGAGAGATGGATGTACCGGGAGATGAGCCCACAGAGGGGAGAAGGCCAGTGACAGAGGAAGTTGTAGTTCCTGTCTAGAGGACAGGAAGGGCACGAAAGGACAAACATTGCATGACTCCCTCTACAGGTGAGATCTAGAACAGTCACATTCATAGGGGCAGCAAGTAGAATGATAGTCACCAGGGGCTAAAGGGAGAAAGGGATGCAGAATTGGTGATTAACAAGTTCAGAGTTTCTATTTGGGATGATGAGCAAGTTCTGGAAATGGAGAGTGGTGATGATTGCACAACATTCTAAATATACTTAATGTCACTAATTATACACTTTTAAATGGTTAGAATGGCCCCGGCTGGGTACTTTAGTTGGTTAGAGCATAGTCCTGATACACTAAGGTTGTGGGTTCGATCCCTGGTCAGGCTGGGCACATACAAGAACAATGAATGCATGAATAAGTGGAACAACAAATTAATGTTTCTCTCTCTCTTCCTCCTTCCCTCTCTCTCTGTCTCTAAGATCAATAAATAAAATCTTTTAAATAAATAACATTATTAAAATGGTAAATTTTGTGTTATATATATTTCGCCATGATAAAAAACACTAAAACTGTAACAATTGTGTTCAGGCAGAGAAGGAGAAAGGAGGGCGGGGAGGAGAGGACGAGAGAAGAGGAGGAGGGGAACAACAGCCAGAAGCAGTAGTAACAGCCACAGCTTCAGCTGGATCCAGTAATTAGTGGCTCTCAGACTGGTTTTAGCAGCAGAACCCTTTCTTCACCATCCTGCATAAAAGCCCAACTACAAGCCCTGGCTGGCGTAGCTCAGTGGACTGAGCGCGGGCTGCGAACCAAAGCATCGCAGGTTCGATTCCCAGTCAGGGCACATGCCTGGGTTGCAGGCCACGGCCCCCAGCAACAGCACATTGATGTTTCTCTCTCTCTCTTTCTCCCTCCCTTCCCTCTCTAAAAATAAATAAATAAAATCTTAAAAAAAAAGTTTTGCTTCCTTGCACAACCAAAATAAGGATAACAACCAATTTATAAACAATAAACAACGAAAACTACCAGAAAACCAAACTGCATTGAGCTCTGACAATGGAGGAATTGAAGTACATT
>PVIA01017901.1:0-14300 GCA_004024845.1 Tonatia bakeri
CAGGTTATTATAGATCTCAATGTCTGAGATTGGTGAAAAGGAAACAAATTATTTATTCAAAAGTTATACAAGCTTAAGAGTAATGACTGAATGTCTTCACTGAGATCCCAGTCCTTTAGAATACCCACAAACATACACAGTCGTTCCTTATCCCTCTGCCCAGTTTAGGGTACTGTATCTCAAGAAAAGAAATAAAACTCTGTGGCTGAGGTAGCCCCTCAGTTCTTTCCACTAATCCTCACTCGACTGGCCAGCCTCCCTCAGTACCCAGCGCCTTCAGCTGTGTGGCAGCGGTGATCTCCGGTCAATCTAAAAATACATAGCACCTTCTCATGGCCCCCCAGCAAGTCCTTTCACCCCTTTTCTTCCCAACAAGGTCTCTCCTGTTTCCTAAGCCACGTGCCAAAAATGGAGCAACCGAAAGCCTTGTGGTCCCAACTCTGCAGGGCAACCCGTTCTGGGTTTAAATCCCAGCGCCAATCTTACTCTGCAGCCCCCTTTCCCACTTCTCCCACAATCCGCCAACGTACCAGCATTTCCCGGCTTCCACCTTTTGTGGGCTGCTACAGAAAGTCCACGCAGTTGTTGCCCCTTGGCATGGACCCAATCATCTCCAAGCTCCCACACAGGAACAGTAACCAGGGGAAGATGCCTCTAAGACACATCTTAGGTTGAAGTCACTCCGACCTCCCCAGCTCAAAGCAAGCTCACAGCTATTTAACATATCCATGAAACCAGTTAAGTTACAGATATGTTAAATGTCCATGCCTGAGATTAGTTGTAACAGTGCTGCTATGCAAAATAGCTCACTGGCCCTGCTCCATGTGTGCCAACACCTAGGTCAGACTTCTGAAGGTGATGACATCCTATATATATATATATTTTTTTTTTAATATTTCCTGGACATTCTGTGTTATGAACCCCATTACAAATGCCTATGTGGGGGGACCCTAGCTGCACCCTGTACCAGTATTAATCTTTGTCTGTCTGGCTCATTTCATTTAGTGAAATGCCCACCAGTTTTATTCATATTGTCACAAATAGTACTCCATATTTTTTGTAAAGAAAGTAGAGACTCAATGTTATTCATGTCTTTAGAAATACTATGTGGGTTGTTCTGGTTGTCTCCTGGATGCTTCCAACATGCCCTAAAAGACAGGACCTCTACAAAATACCAAGACTCACTGCAAAGTTAAGGTGAATGAAGCCCTGTGGTACCGGTGAAAGTATTGAAAAATAGACCAAAGTGGACTGAGACAAGACGCACCTCTGATTATGTGTGGATTACTGATTTTCTTTGAAAAGGGTGCTGCAGAGTAGTGGGGAATGAAAAATGTCACTAACTGGTATAGGATTAACTCGGTAAATTCCAAAAACAGAACAGGGGTAGGAAGGAGGGAGACAGTGACAGTGAGCAGCAGAGGGAGAGAATGACAGAGACAGATCAGTCACTTAAAGAAAGGACACCCTGGCCTTGGGCCAGTTTCCTGATCAGGGTACAAACCTAGGTTGCAGGTTTGACCCCTTGGGGGTACACAGAATTGGCAACCAATCGTTTTCTCTGCCACATCGTTGTTTCTCTCCTGCACTCCCTCCCTTTCCGTATCAATAAGCATGTCTTCAGGTGAGAATTTTTTGGAAAAAAAAGAGGGGGACGTGAGCAAGAAGAGATTGTAAATTATCTTTTCTCTACCTCTTCAGAACTTCCAAGGAAAAGTGGAGTAACAATTCGGGTGGGTTTTCCCTGGACATCCATGCTTATGTGATTATAATCCCATTACAGTTATATCTGGATCAGTGGAGGACACTGGGCTCCAGCCAGAGTGGAAGATGGTAAGGAGCAGAGCCGGCCCCATGACACCCAGGATCAAGCAGTGGCGGTGACCTGGAGGATGGGGCTAGAAGATCCACCAGAAGAACCATTGTTGACGGGAGAGACCTGATTCTTCTAGCTGACCCATGTAAAGAATTGAAGATCATCAAATCTATTAGCATGTAATCAGTTTATTAGTGATGCATTCCAATGGAAGCAAAGAGGACTGGGTAGAGTGTAGGGTGAAAGGCAAAGTTTCAGGACAAAGCAGGGCAGCAAAAGTAAGAGCAGCTGAAGACCAGGGTGGCAAGCCCCCGGGCAGTCTGAGGATCTGGGGTAAGAGGCCCAGTGGCCTGAGAGCCAAGAGCACCCTGAGCACCAGAGAGAGACATTGTCCTTTGTTCTGGGGACTCATATAGTTGGTGGGTAGGAGAAAAAAAGTTACATATTGATTAATGGGTGAATGTGGTGCCAGGTTACCTGGGGGAATGTGACTACCCAAACTCAGGTGTGGGGGGGATCTGTTACCCCGAACCCTTATCTTGCTGCAGACTCCATTGGTTCATCTTCTTGTAAAACAGATATGTGACAAGAGGCAGTTAGTTAAAACTGGGGCACTTTGCAAAGTTATCCATGAGCTCTTTCTGTAAGCATCAGCGAATTCCTCATAAAACAGATAGTGACCAGACGTAGACAATTAACCAAAATTGTTTTATGGGCTTCTTCTTGGGCACTGGGGACTTCGGCATTCGAGGCCCTGGGATGAAAGCAGTTTCAAGGCTTTCTTTCTCAGATCCTGGAAATACTACATAGAATTCAAAGGACTTCCCTCCTTTCTTGCTAACAGTGTTACCAAGACCAGGCTCAGAACTTGAGTTTTCTTGGGAGACCTGTTTCCTTCCTCCTCCCTGCCTCGGTTTATTTATTCTACCTAAGTGGTAAAATGCGTTTCCTTGCAAGCAGGATGCTAGATGCTGGCCAATAACAGCAGTGTAGTCTCAGAGTTCTTCCTGTGCTGTCTGCTGCCTCACCATGGCAACATCTGCCCCACCTCCCAGGCTCAGTAAACTGTAGAAATGACGAATCAACCATCTTTTATCAGAAAGACATAGTCCTGAGAGCTTTCCCTCCACTGTGAACCTATTTTTTCATCTGAAAGTCTTTTACAGTTTCCCTGTGACATGTTTCTCGCTTCATTAGTTTTTAAGGGTTTTAATTGCATGTATTTGTGAATTACTGATTCACCTAAAACGTACAGGTATTTGGGCACAGGCATGACTCCATAGTTTGGAAAAACATTACCTTCAATCATTCCCCAGGGATATTTTATTCATTAACCTTCTGTGTTACCTGAGGTGATGAATTCTTGTCTTCCTATGGCCAATCCCTCAAACCCATGAACGGTAGAATGTACAATGAAGGGAAGAATGAACGAACCCACCACTGCACAGGGGAGGTGTGGTCTAGGTGACAATGGTGGTTCTCAGGTCAGGGGACTCGGGCAGCAGCACTTTCACTTTCTGAAAACTTCTTCTGGGCCTCTGATCTTACCTACTGTTCTCAGGCAACTTGAGGACATTCCTGGCATGACACGGCAGACAGCAGACATGTCTTCCTAAAGCCCTGCTTGGCCACCTCCCACACATTCCCTGCTAGCCCTTCTTTTCCTGCCTGAGGAAGAAAAGCACTTTGTGGTTCAATTGGAGGCACTTGCAGATTCTGAAATGGGAACATCCTCCATAACATATGCCTTTTTTAGTGCAGTCTCCCCTTATAAAGGTCCAAGTGTGTTTTGATTCCACAGACAGGGCGCCCAAGTTACACATGCGACCAGTGTCTGTATTTACACAGTGTCCACCAGCTCAGATTCAGATGGTGCCATCAGACAATAAGCCTGTTTCTGGGTGCTCTCAGGGTACCCACAGAACCCAGCTGCATCCACGATGGGTTTTTTTCTACTAATCTTCATGAAGGTTTATTTGACATAGGACATTTAGTTCAAGGGGCACAGATTATTGATTTGATACATTTCTTACAATATGATTATCATTATACACTTAGCTAGCATTGCTGTCTCATCTCAGTTTCTTCACGTGTTGCAATAATTAAGGTCCAGCCTCTTAGGAAACTAAATGTTTCTCAAGGTTGGTTGTCTACGATCACCATACCATGCAGTAGGTCTCCAGGACTGACTCACCACAAGTTTGTGCCCTTAAATGTCTCTCCCATTTCACCACTTCTTGGTAACCACCATTACTCTGCTTTTATGACCTTTTAAAAAAAATTCCACATACAGATATCATATGGTATTTCTGTCTTATCTCACGTAGCATAAGGCCCTTAGCATGTTGTTCCAAATGGCAGAATTTCCTTCTTTCTTGTGTCTGAATACCATCCCATTGTATATATGCACCACGTCTTGATCCATGACACAGCCTGAGGTCGTTTCCACTTGTTGGCTCCAGTGAACAATGCTGCAGTGAACATGAGGGTGTAGATACTTCTTTAGTAACATGTTTCCATTTCCTTCAAATATGCACCCAGAAGTGGGAGCATCATGACATTTTACAACAGTTTCGTGTCCCCCAGTGGGATGCCCTAAATCTGCAGCACTCCCATAGTCTGAGCCACTTTCTTCAGGGGAGCAATCCCACCCCTCTGCAATTCAGCACAGCATGAGTGGGGGCTGAAACAGCCCAGGCAGAATGTGGGGTCAGCCTAAAGACAGGTTCAGGCAACTACAGTCTGTGAAGCAGAAATTTCAAAAAGAGCTGCAAATTGCCAGACAGCTCTGTTCCCGGTCCCAAGTTACAAAGCCGTCACCCGGATGTACAATGCAGCACAGGGAATACAGTCAGTAATGTTGCAGTAACTATGCAGGGTGCCGGGTGGGTCCGAGACTTACCAGGGGAACACCTTGTGTGCTATATACATGTCTAATCACTAAGCTGTACTTGAAACTAATGTAATATTGCATGTCCACTGTAACTGAAAAATGAAAAAAAATTTAAGGAAAAACAGGCAACACACACACAGACGGTTCAGTCAGGTACCTGCTTTTCCAAGAGTTCACTAGCAACTAAAAACTGCTTTTGAAAACTCCAAAAGAGGCCCTGGCTAGCATGGCTCAGTGGACTGAGCATTGGCCTATAAACCCAAAGGCCGCCTGTTCAATTCCCATTCAGGGCACATGAGTGGGGTGTGGGCCAGGTCCCCATCAGGGCGTGCATGGGAGGCAACAACATACTGATGCTTCTCTCACTCTCTTTCTCCCTCTCCCCACTGTCTACAAATAAAATAAAATCTCCAAAAGCACATCTCCATTTCTACATGTTCTCTGCATTCATGTTGCCTCCCCTTCTCCCACAGAATCAGCAAAAATCATCAGTTATACAGACTTCTGTTCCGAAACCTCAGAGTTTGAGTACTTTGGGCATGGGGAGCAGAAACCCAGGGAGCTGTGGCTCTGACACTCTCCATTGCAGCTTTCCCTGTTGGGAATCCCACCAACGTTTTGGAAGTGGTAAGCATATAAACATTTACATCAATTTCTCGTCATGCATCCAGGTGAAAAGCAACAAAATAGAAAACCACATTTATAAAAGTCCCTATTCCTGACCTGACACATGTGGCTCAGTTGTTTGGGTGTCGTCCACAGATGGAAAGATGGCCAGTTATTTGGTCCCCAGTTGGGGCACGTGATGGATAAAATCAATGTTTCTCCCCTCTCTTTCTCCCTCCCTTCACCTCTCTGAAAATGAAATAAAAGCTTTATTTAGTCTAAAGATTTTATTCATTCACTTTTTAGAGGGGAACGGAGAATGAGAGGGAGACAAATATCCATGTGTGGTTGTCTCTCACATGCCCCCTAATGGAGACATTGCCCACAAGCAAGGCAAGTGTCAGACAGGGAATTGAAGTGGCGACCCTTTAGGCACACCCCGTCCCGGCACTCTATCCACTGAGGCACACCACCCTGCGCTCCCTGAATTAACTTTTAAAGGTTCTTACAAAAAGTCATTTTGCTACTACAATTTACTATTCCTAATTGAGGTTGGACTGATGAGAATTTTCAGATAGGCACACTGTTTTTCACAGCTCTTCCTGTCCATCAAGCAAGACATTTCCAGGCACCTACTACTGGTTAGGCACTGGTCTGCTGTCACGCTCATTCAGCAGTGAATAAACTTCCTGCTTCCATGGCAGTAACATTCTCGTGCTTGTAGATTTTCTCAAATCTGTGAATCAACCTTTCTAAGGTTTGTTGGTGTTTACTTTAAGCCTCTCTCCTGCGCAGACTTTACAGAGCAGGAAGGTTCATACAACTTTACACTATGGCCCTCATAGGGTTTCTCTGTTGTGCATTCTCTGAAGAATAGTCACATTTTGAAGTCAGCCCACTGTCCACATTCCTGCAAGAAGGAAGTTTTTTTTCCAATGGAATTCAGATGACTGTAAAAAACTAAGCTCATGATGAATTTTTCACACACAACATTTTATAGACACTTGGCTGTGTAGATTTTCTCATGAAATGTAGAAGTCTAAGCTCTGAGGAACACTTTTATCACACACCTATCAGGTGTGATGAGCTTACCAATATCCTATACACTCTGATAAATGTGCAGACATAAAAGTGTTTTTTAAATATATTTTATTTATTATGCTATTACAGTTGTCCCATTACCCCCCTTCATTCTCCTGTACCCTGCACACCCTCTCCCACCCACATTCCCCCCTTTAGTTCATGTCCATGTGTCATAAGTTCTTTAGCTTCTACATTTCCCATACTATTCTTGCCCTCCTCCTGTCTATTTTCTACCTACAATCTATGCTATTTATTCTCTGTTACCTTTTCCCCCTCTCTCCTCTGCCCACTCCCCTGTTGCTAACCCTCCATGTGATCTCCATTTCTGTGGTTCTGTTCCTGCTCCTGTTGTTTCCTTAGTTTTTGTTTTAGGTGTGGTTCTTCATAATTGTGAGTTTGCTGTCATTTTACTATACATGTTTTTAATCTTCTTTTTCCTAGATAAGTCCCTTTAATATTTCATAAAACAAGGGCTTGGTCATGATGAACTCCTTTAACTTGACCTTATCTGGGAAGCCCTTTATCTGCCCTTCCATTCTAAATGAAAGCTTTGCTGGATAGAGCAATCTTGGATACAGGTCCTTACCTTTCATGACTTGGAATACTTCTTTCCAGCCCCTTCTTGCCTCAAGGTCTCTTTTGAGAAATCAGCTAACAGTCTGATACGAACTCCTTTGTAGGTGACTGTCTCCTTATCTCTTGCTGCTTCTAGGATTCTCCTTCATTTTTATCTTGGCTAATGTAATTATGATGTGCCTTGGTGTGTTCCTCCTTGGCTCCAACTTCTTTGGGATTCTCTGATTTTCCTAGATTTCCTGAAAGTCTATTTCCTTTGCCAGATGGGGGGAAGTTCTCCTTTATTATTTGTTCAAATAAGTTTTCCACTTGCTGCTCTTCCTCTTCTCCTTCTGGCACCCCTATAATTCAGATGTTGGAACGTTTAAAGACATCCTGGAGGTTCCTAAGTCTCTCCTCATTTTTTTGAATTCTTATTTCTTCATTCTTTTCTGATTGTATGTCATTTTCTTCCTTCTGGTCCATTCCTTGGATGTGAGACCCAGCTTTCTTTCCACCACCATTGGTTCCCTGTGCATTTTTCTTCATTTCACTTATTGTAGCCTTCATTTCTACATACCTCACAACTCTGTGAGCATCCTGATCACCAGTGTTTTGAACTGTGCATCAGATAGGTTAGCTATCTCTCGGTCGCTTAAAAGTATTGGTCAGGGGCTTTCATTTGTTCTTCTGCTTGAGCAATCTTTTTTCTGTTCGTCACGCCTGTTATGTATGGGGGGTGGAGCCTTAGGTGTTCACCAGGGCAGGGCAACCCAGTTGCTGAGTTGTGACACTGTATGTGGGGGTGGGGTCCAAGAGGGAACAATGGCACTTGCTCCGCTCTCTGTTGGACTTCAGTCCCTTCTGCCATTTCCCCAAGCAAACTGGGCCTTTCTGGTGCTAATTCCTGTGTGGGTGGGCTTGTGCACCCTGTAGGTCTTTCCAACAACCTCTCCTGTGAGGCTGGGTGTGTCTCCCTGCGCCTCAACCCCCACAGGTGTTTTCAATCAGTGCCCCAAGGCTCTATTTCCCAGTGCTGGGACCCTGGGACCACCCAGTCACCCAGCCACCTTGCAGGCAGTGCCCGGCTTCAATACTGCCACCTTGCTGGGTCTGCTCGTTGCCACCACTTTGCCAGGGTCTGTGAGCTGCTGGTTGCACTCACAGGGTCCGCCTGCTGTAGTCTTGCGGGCCCGGGATGCCTTATGCTCGTCCCAATTCTCTTTGTTCCTCGACCCTTCTCCGCCAGCTGCCTGACTCCACCCCTCCTACCGGTCTGGATGAACATTTTAACTCCTTGGTTGTCCGACTTCTTGGTTGGCCAACTTCCACACGGTTCAATTTTCTGCCAGTTCTGGGTGTTATTCTGTTTTTAAATTGTTGTTATCCCTATCTTGCTTGTGCAAGGAGGCACAGTGTGTCTACCTATGCCTCACTCTTGCCTAGAAGCCCCAGACATAAAAGCCTTACTAAAGCCCTTACCACAACAAAAATGTTTCTACAGTGCTACACAGTATAGACTCTACAATCTGCTTGAAGACTTGGAATCTGGCTAAAGTTTTTTTCCAGATTTGCTACACTTATACTGCTTTCCCATATGTGGAATTCCTGATGAGCTTGAAGACCTAAGATCCAACTGAAGCTCTTACCACACACAGCCCATTAGTAGTCTCTCTCTCAAATGTGGACTCGCTGATGACCTCGAAGACTGGAGGTATGACTGAAGGTCTTCCCACACATGGCACATTTGAAGTCCTCTCTGAAGAATGGACTGCCTGATGAGCTTTAAGGTCTGAACTCCGACTGAAGCTCTTCCCACACAGAGCACATCTGTAAGGTTTCTCTCCAGTGTGAACTGGCTGATGAAGTGTAAGTCCTGAACGCCAACTAAAACTCTTCCCACACACAGCACATTTGTAGGGTTTCTCTCCAGTGTGGACTCGCTGATGAACTTGAAGTTGTGAACTCCGACTGAAGGTCTTCCCACACAGAGCACATTTGTAGGGTTTCTCTCCAGTGTGAACTGGCTGATGAAATGTAAGTCCAGAACGCCACCTGAAACGCTTCCCACACACAGCACATTTGTAGGGTTTCTCTCCAGTGTGGACTCGCTGATGAACTTGAAGTTGTGAACTCCAACTGAAGCTCTTCCCACACATAGCACATTTGTAGGGTTTCTCTCCAGTGTGGACTCGCTGATGAGCTTGAAGATAGGACATACAAATGAATCTCATCCCACACAAATCACAAATATAGGATTTTTCTCCAGTGTGGTTTCGCTGATGAATTTGAAGCCCGCAGTTGTGAGTGAAGCTCTTACCACACACAGCACATTTATAGGGTTTCTCTCCAGTGTGGACTCGCTGATGAACTTGAACTCCAGACCTCTGACTGAAGCTTTTCCCACACAGAGCACATTTGTAGGGTTTCTCTCCAGTGTGAACTCGCTGATGAACTTGAAGTTTTGAACTCTCACTGAAGCTCTTCCCACACACAGCACATTTGAACGGTTTCTCTCCAGTGTGGACTCGCTGATGATCTTGAAGATGTGAACGCGTAAGGAAGCTCTTCCCACACACAGCACATTTGAAGGGTTTATCTCCAGTGTGCACTCGCTGATGAACTTGCAGAGATGAATTCTCACTGAAACTCTTCCCACACACAGCACATATGTAGGGTTTCTCTCCAGTGTGCTTTCGCTTATGAACATGAAGGCGTGAGTTCCGACTGAAGCTCTTCCCACACACAGGACATTTGTAGGGTTTCTCTCCAGTGTGCACTCGTTGATGATCTAGAAGATATGAACTCCGAGCGAATCTCCTACCGCACACAGCACATGTGTAGGGTTTCTCTCCAGTGTGCACTCGCTGATGAACTTGAAGTTTTGATCTGTGACTGAAGCTCTTCCCACACACAGCACACTTGTAGGGTTTCTCTCCAGTGTGCACTCGCTGATGAACTTGCAGATATGACCTCTGACTGAAGCTCTTCCCACACACACCACATTTGAAGGGTTTCTCTCCAGTGTGATTTCGCTTATGAACTTGAAGGTGTGAACTCCGACTGAAGCACTTCCCACACACAGGACATTTGTAGGGTTTCTCTCCAGTGTGCACTCGGTGATGATGTAGAAGATATGAACTCCGAGCGAATCTCTTATCACACAGAGCACATTTGTAGGGTTTCTCTCCAGTGTGGACTCGCTGATGAACTTGAAGTTTTGAATTCTGACTGAACATCTTCCCACAGTCAGTACACTTGTAGATTGTCTTTCTGCTGTGGAGTCGCTCATGAGATTGAAGACTAGATGTCTGACTAAAACTCTTCCTACACACAGCACATTTGTACGGTTTCTCTCCAGTGTGGAGTCGCTGGTGAACTTGAAGTTGTGAACTCCCACTAAAGCTCTTCCCACATTCAACACACTTGTAGTTTTTCTCTCCCATGTGGACCTGCTGATGAATTTTCTGATATGAACTCTGACTGACATCCTCACCACACTCATCACTCCATTTGCATTTCTCTTCTGTGTGAACACTTTGAGAAGTGCAAAGCTCCGAGCTATAACTCTCACCCTTCCCAAACTCATAATGTATATGAGGTTTTGCTCCCAGGTGCAATTGTTGATGAAATTCAACACTGGGGCTAAAGCTGATGCCTTTCACATTTTCGGTAGAGGTGTGCTCTTCTGAGTGGATTACACTATGCTGCAATGATCCCTTCGAGAAGTCTTTCAGACAATTCTTGTGGCTGTAACACATCTCACTTCTCCTCACTCCTTGATCATCACTGTGGAGACCAGAGGTCCTCCTCCTGTCACAGTGCTCACACTCGCACACTTTACATCTCATGTCACCATCCTGACACCTACTCGGATCATTCTGTGACTCTCTCAGATATACTTTCTTCTGGCAATTGTGGATGGTCTTCATGGGAAACTCTTCTTTTTTTCTAGTACTGAAATTTTGAACTTCCCCTTGAAGATTTCTTACATATTTCTCACTTTCTGAAACCTGAGTAGATTTTCCTGCACACAACTGACAGGAGGAATCACCTTGTTTTAGCAAATCCAAAACCTTGCTTCCCAGGCTGATTATCAAGTCTTCATTTCTGGTTAACTTACTCAGAAGTTGTTCCCATACTTGCCAGCACACAAGGTCTTCATGAAAAAGGTACCTTAAAGCAACTTCGTGAACAGTCTCTATCTCATTTTGATTCCAGTGTCCTGGAAAGATAAGGAGAATATAAACATGACAAGTAGGATGAACAAATGTCTTCTCAGACATAAAAAATATCTCACAGGTCAACCACACTGGGAGACCTTACTCAATCAGTTTGGCTTTCACCATAGGCTTTCTCACGAGTAAGGAAACAAAGAGGTGATGAGTAGGCTCCTGTCCACTCAGTGTTAAGGTGACTCATTTGGAACTATACCAAGACTTATGTAACAGGTCAAAAAGTAGAAATACATGACTACAGAGCAGGTGACGTTCTCAGCAAAATGGTGAATGTTCTAAGTGGGACAAACTAGAAAACTCATACCCCTGACTCACACATCTTATGGGAGTAAAATGTCGCATTATAATTGCTGTCCTTTAACTTTGCTGCATGTTGCGATGAAGATCAATGACTAACAACATCTTTCAGGTTTTGCACACTAATATGCATTCCTACATATAAAACTACGCCATGGTAACCAGCACACAGAACGGTGTCCAATGATCCTGTCTGCTCATGTCCATATGGTATCAAATGCCTTCCTGCAATGTATCAAGAGTACCTTGATAACCTAAGAGAATATGGCAAAAGTGCCATTGCCGGGTGGCTCAGTTGGTTGCAGCATCATCCTACACACCAAGAGGTTGTGGGTTCGATTCTCACTCAGGGCACATACTGCAGGCAATGCAACGATGTTTCTTTCTCTCTCCCTAAAATCAACAAACATATCGTCTTTGGAGGTTTGTAAAATCTGCAGAAATGAGAGTACATCACTTCCAAGCTTGAGTCATGAAAGATATTGTGGTTTCTCCTTCCAGTCTCTTGGGTGGAGAAACCCGCTGCCATGCCATGCTTTGAGGACAGCCAGGATGCCCACGGATAGGCCCACTGCCAAGGAACTGAGGCCTTCTGCCATCATCCATGTGAATGAGTCCATCCTGGAAGCCAATACTTCAGTGCCATTAAGCCTGAAAAGTCATGGAGCTCTCGTGGACTGCTTGACATCAACTTGATGAGATCGTGACATACAATCACCCAGCTCAGCTGCCTCCACATTTCTGACTGAAAGAAGTATAAATACATGCTTGTTCTTGTAAGCGGCTAAGTTTAAGAGTAGTTTGCTACACAGGTAGAGATAGCTGATGAAAGTACTATAAAAATTATAATTAGGGCAGATGTTCACCAGATGGCTACCAATGTTCTCAAATAATTCTTCAGTCACATTGGCTCTTTCCTCCACATGTGGACTGTCTCCAGGAGGAGTGAAGACAATGAGACCCACTTAGCACCATTCTCTTGATCAGTTGTTTATAGGACTCCTGGACGGAGAAGAAACCCTACACTGTGAGCATTGGTGCAGTGTAAGAAGGTCGGTAGGATAATTCATGACAAGTGGGTCAGGGAAAAGAGATCAAGAGGGAATACACAAAATGTGGGGGATGTTCAGATGTTGCCAAAACAACTTTTAAGAAGGGACATGTAGGTACATATCCTATAAGATTCCTTCAGTTTTCCAAGGGGTGTGAGTAACAGAGGTGCATCCTTTAGTCACGAGTCTTCAAAGGATATGCTTGAGATGTGTGTCTGTAAATATTATCTCAGTAAAAGGAACTGAAATGTAAAGTTGTTTTACTCCTTGAAAATTCATGAAGGTATACTGCAGTTTTCTGTATATATTTCAATAACAAGGTGGCCCTCAATTGCAAAATAAAGGACTTATTAAAAAACACAGAATGGCCCTGGCCAGGGAATTCAGTAGGTAGAGTGTTGTCTGAAAATGAAGGTTGAGGGTTTAATCCCCACTGAGGGCACATACAAGAATCAGCCAATGAATTCATACATAAGGAACCAAATATCAATGTCTTAATGTCTATCTCCTTCTCAAATCAACCAATAAATAAATAACAGCAAAACAACAACAAAATTTCCTTTCCTTAAACAAAAAGAACATCAAAAAAACCCAACATGCTCAGGCTGGGTTGCTCAGTTGGCTGGAGTGACATTCTGAAACTGACAGGTTGTGGGATTGATTCCCAGTCAGAACACATACCAAGCTTGAGGATTCAATCCTCAATTCATGGCCCGGGTATGCATGGGAGGCCACTCAGTGATCCTTCTCTCTGTCACTGATGTTTCGTACTCTAAAAGCAATGAAAAAATGTCCTCAGGTGAGGATCAAAAAAAAAAAAAAAGGGCAAAGCAGTTGGAAAGCTTCCTGGTAAGAAAAAAAAAGACAGCAGTTGGAACACGGTTCATAATTCCCCAGGAAGGCAAGTCTATACAGAAAAAAAGGTGGCAATCAAATGCAGCTGGCATCTAGCCTTCCTGCAGGTTTTACACAGAACCTTCCTGCAGCACAGACACCAGAACAGAAATGACACAAGACAGAGAAAACTCTGCCCTACCATGCACAACAGGCAGAGCCTCATCTAGATTTTCATGGGGTTTCTGTCTGATACACTTCTTGATTTTTGGCACTTATATCCCATACAGGTGACTATAATGACTATTTTAGGCTGGGTTTACCTGAGGGATGTACACAGTAAAGAAAAATGTAGGATGGAGGGAGTGAATAAAGGGACAATGAGGGAAAGGAGGAGAAAGCAGGCCAGCAGGGAGGATGTTCCCAGGTAAATGGATGCGGCAGACCTCACAATGGCAACACAGAGACCAGTGGTCAGGATAAGCTGTGAGGGAGCATTCCCCCTACCACTGAAACGGGACACCAATCCATCCAAACATCCATCCATCCGTCCATCCATCCATTAACTAATTCCCTCTCTCATTAAACAACAGGTGAATGAACATACCCTATGCATTAAGTCTCTCAGAGGTACCTAGTAACCAGCAATAAATTAAATAGTTACAACCCTGGATCTCCCAACGTTACACAGTAATGGGGAGAGAGGCCATAAACAAGTAAACAAAACAGAATCCATCACTATATCAGCTGCCAATTAATGATGAGTCAGAAAACAAGGCAGAGCAGGGGGCTGGAGTTTTTAAGCAGACTGGCCAGAGCAGGCGTCTGATGAGATGACATTGGAGCAGACATGACAAAGGCGGAAAACAGGATGGCCCACGGGGCAGAACATGGACATGCAACCGAGACATGAAGCAGATACACAG
>PVIA01017902.1:0-14292 GCA_004024845.1 Tonatia bakeri
TTTCTGTTATGTGGAATGACTGTCTATTCCTATGTTCCAGCAAATAGTTCTGGGGGACCAGGCTGTCTTGGAAGACTGACAGTATTTATGCCTCAGAAGCCCAACTTGACCAAGATTGGATGGGGATCTCTCCCTTATACCCGATTGTTTCAGTGCCTTATGCCCCTTTAGCCCTGCTGTATGTGTGTCTTTAACTATATGTGTAATGCTAGCCATGGTAACCTATTTGAATGTAGAAATAAGAAGATTAGCCTGCAATCTGACAAAGGCTTTGAATGCCAACTCCCAAGCCATCAGTGCCATTAGTTAAGAACTAAGACAAGTCAGAGAGGCAGTACTAGAAAATCATGCAGCTATAGACTACCTTCTTTTAAGGCATAATCATGGGTTTGAAGAATTTAAAGGACTCTGCTATTTGAACTTAACTGATAGTTCACAGCTCATAGAGCAAAAAGTAAAGCAAATAAATGATGTGGTGTCCAGTATAAAACAGAGAGAGGGATTCTTTTGTATTGATTTGTCTAAACTAACCTCTTGGCTATGTATTATACCTGGTCTTCAAGGGGCATTTACTGTTTTTTATCCTCATCATTTTCTTCAGTATCATAGCTTGGTGTTGCATACAGTGTGCCTCCTTATGTAGGAGGTGTTCTGCAATCAGGTGTTTCTCTAGACCCCCCACCAGACAGTCCAATGCCAAGTTACCTGCCCAACAGCAAAATGAATACTTCCATATGAAGCTGATCTCATAGAAATGAGATAGTTTAATACTAACAGTGGGGAATGATAGGGGACTCAAGAGTTAGAAAATTTTAGTTTAAGGCAAAAAGTTATAAGCCAAGCAAGTAGTGTATATGTTAAAGCTTTTGTTTCAATCACTGTCATTGCTTATTGGGTTTGGTAGGGACAGGCAGCCTGAACTCTGGTGTCTTTTCTGGTTTCAATTTCACTGGGGAAATAATGTAATGCACTTCTAATATATGGTCTATTTATAATATTCTCATTGTGCCCATTGCCATAATTTTCTGGATGGTTGAAACATACAAAATATGCAATTAAAATTTATCTAAATAAATTTTTAGGATCTTTTAACCCTCGTTAGCCAAAAAGTCTTTTAACCTAAAATTTACTCCTCTTGATAAACACATGGCTTTCTCCTCATTCAATAGTCACTGGTCACCCTATACATCTAAACATAGGGACACATAGATCATCAACCTTACTAAAATTAGACATTCTGCATTATTATCAAAACCTTGTTAATCAACTTATAACAAATGATAAATTAGTGATATCCATTTCACAGGTGCACTGCTAGGCTTTGATGATGAATTCAAAAAATGATACATTTTGTCTAATGGAGGAGACATCATTTAAAAACACTCACCGACATTGTTGGGAAAGAAAAACCTTATCAGGGGCCCAACAGCAAAAGTACACCTACCCCTGTCTCTGATGTTTGCCTCTACTCATCACAATCAAACATACTTCAAGGATGAGAAGTTGCTGGTATCAGAGACAGACAGCTATGCCAAGACATTGACAAATGCTTTGTAACTACAAATTGATGTTGAACATTGTAGGTTTGAACGTGTTTACCTATCTGCTAATATTAGTCATAATAATAATTAGAGTTGTTCTTTGGGCTTTTCTCAAACAGTGTGCATATAGCACAACTGTTAATAGTTTCTAAAGGTGTATGTGATAACTTTATTTTACCAAAAATGTTCTTTTTATGGTTTTTCTTTTGAGGCAGGTTAGTAAGAAGCTGGAAATAGTCCTTTGCGAGTGAAATGGGGAAATTGAGAAAGGTGGCCTAACAAAGTGGTCGAGCAATTTACAGCTGGATACAAAGTCTACCCAGGTGAAAAGACCCAGGCTCCTTGCAATAAATGAAAGGTACTGGACCTTGCTTTCAGTGTGGTCTTTCCTCTTCTGGCATACAGCTGCTCATGCTATTTAGACCTTCTAGCCTGGTACTGACCAAGTAGTGGAGACCACACCCTGAAAGGGCACACCTGAAAAGGCTGATGAATATTATCTTGAGATCTTTCCTGAGACCTCACCTAAAATTTTCACGTTCTGAAAGCAACATAACTCCTCAACACAAATAAAACTGTGTGTACTCTTGGACTCACAAACTCAGACATGTGAAGTAACCACAGAGGATGGTCTGAAATTAAAATTTTAACCATAACTGAGTATTGAGGAGTAGTCATGTCCAAGGCCAGTATGTTTCCTGATGAAAGTTCATCTTTTCCTTAAATAAGGTGTTTATTTTATTTTTATTTTTTTCCTTTAACATAGCATACCTTTAAAATGTCAGGGTAGTTTTCCTTATTCCAGGTCCCTCACTGCACTATAGGAGAAACCACATACCCTCTCATTACTATTGTTATTGTGTTTATTCTTAACTGCTATCTTTCCTGTACCAACCAACCTCACTATTATGTCCATTTGTTTTACTTTTTACCCAGTCTCAAAGACTTTTTCACTTTGCATCCTCCAACTCCTTAATGGATATCCCATGTATTTCGTGTAACCCCTTAGGCCTCTGGCTTTCACTGTGCTGTATAAAATAAGGGGCAACACTGCCATGTTTCAGAACATTCTCTCAGTCCATTGTGGTTTCGCTTCCCACAATTTTCATCATGTTAGGCCCAAGTAGACTCATACAAATTTCTGTCAGGTTGAAACATCTCTTACATTGACAGCTGAAAATTCCAAGCTTCTTATCAGAACTCGGTCTTTCTGGTGACCTTCCCTCACTCTGTAACTACCCAGAGGCCTGCCAAGAGTTGCGTCATCACAACAAAAGGCACTCTTATCACCCTCATCACTTTTTTTGAAAATTCCAAAAGAGTTAGCTGCTCTTTTCTAAAATCCAAGAAAGAAGACCAAACGTATTTTCATGAAATCACATGAGAAACCTGAGACTTTGCCAGGTAGGGTCACTCACCCAGAGTCACACAGCCTGTAGGTGGGCTCAGACATGCTCTGTATTATCAGTGAGCATTTGGCATATGTCCTTCTTTTTTTGTGGGGGTTCCCACTTATATCAGAGGGATTGAAAACTTAAACATTACCTTTCCCCTACTCCTAGTGATTGAGAATCCAGATGTGAATTAAATGTAGTTTCTGAGGTACACTGTTTCATAATTTAGAAGCCGTAGCTCAGATGGAACCATTATTTCTGTTGTTGTGTTGACTGATGGTGGGCAGCAGCAGACTCAGGTTCATGTGAAGAAGCAGGTGTTTCTGTACCTCTGAGTGGGGATGTGGCCGTGTGATCTTGAGACCAGACTTCCAAGGCTAACTTTCTAACTTCTATTTCTATAGCTACTCAAGCAATGGTTTTACAAGAGATGATTCTTTGTATTAAAGACTTTTCTGCACAAATGCTCATGGCAGGTTTACTTGTAAGAGCCTAAATTTGGAAACTACACAACAGTCCATAAAAGACTAATAGGTACACAAAATTAATGCATCCTGGAATGAGATATAAATAGAGAATAAAAAGAGAGAACTATGTGAAAATAGCCAAATTTGGCCTCAAATTAAATAATTTATGATAAAAGTTTTGAAAATTCCAGAAAATGCCAATGAATTTATAAAGGAAAAACAGAAGAGAGTTCCCTTAACACTAAAAAAGGACATGGAGAGGTGAAGAAAAAGGAGATTACAAGAGGTCATGAGAACACTTTAATAGTAAGGGATATGGTCTTTATTTTCGTTGCACAACTTCTCTGGTTCATGAATCTGAAAACGCTTCATAATTTGCATAGTTTCAATATGTTAAGCTCATTATATTCAACTCTAATTCAATAAGTATATTAAAATTATGTATAAATCTATGAAATATTGCCTAAAGTATAAGTTGAATACAATACGCAAAACTAAAAAAAATAAATACCTAACTGTAACATGACATTTTCTTGCCCATGTTGCTACTTGTCCACAAGGGGCTGGAGAATTACTTTGCAGAAGGAGCCTTTCTGGGGCACTGCTGACTCCACCTCAGCAGCACCCAGAATGCATCAGGGGACCAACCTCAACAGCATAACTCATTCCACAGTCTTTCTAACTCTTCCCACAATGGACTCTGTCTACTCTTCCATCCAGTCAAGCATCACCCCTACAAAGGTCAATCTCTGAGGAAGCTTTTTTTTTCTTTCTAACACCCTCTGTTCTTTATGGACGAAATGTTCACAAACTCTTCAGGTTTCAGCCAAGAGGTTACTTTCTCAGAAGTGTTCTTCATGCTCCCCAGACCAGCTAAGACTCAATTACATACTTTGGAGGGACCAGAAGTTTTGTTTTGAGTCCCCTTCACTGGATTATATTTAAGTTCCTAGAGACATGATTTACCTGACAGCCTGTCTGTGTTACCAGGTAAAGTCAATGAGCACAGGGCCCACACTTGTCTTATTCTCTTTGGAGTTTTCAGGGCCAGCCAGGAGCCTGACACAGGGCAGATGATCCATAAATACACATTAAATCAATAAAGGAAACTGCCCAGTGGAAGCCTGTAACTCTGTGTGACACTTGCAGTCAAAATAAATTACTTATACACACAAAGGCACTGGTGTCAGCATGAAAGGAGGCCACCACCCCCATGGGGACATGCTAGGGTCAGGCTTTTATTTCTCATACACTCAGGAGGAATGAAAGGAACCTCCTAACAGTGGGAGTTGAACTGCATTTCATTCCTCCAAAGTCACAGCCCTCCACAGTCCCACCTTGTGAGTTATGTCTCATCAACCAGGGCCTGTGTTTTTCCTATTCTCACAGACAGCTGACCAGACAGAAACTTTGGAGCCTCAATGCATGGTACACTTACTACCAGGGAAGGAAAGAACATACCCTGATCTTATAGAAATCAGAGATGACTTTTCAATCTTAAAATTCCTGGTCTGTGGGATACCTCCCTATTGTTTCTAAAGACATCTCTCTAGGTCATGATGACTTGGGAACAAGGGAAACTTCCTGTGTAGAATAGGACAGGAGAACCCAGAATCTGTGATTGTTTCCATCTCAGAGAGGTTGAGGGTTGTACAAGAACCTCCCTTCCCCTAACAAAAGAACACATAGGGCCCTTGGTGGAGTGTTCATTCATGTGGAGATGCTTCTTCTCCCGAGCCCTGTGGAAAGACAGAAACACAGAAATGGCTTATATACAACACCACGATGTAGTGATGGCAGACACACAGGACATACTTTGAATGGACCCCACAGGCCAGCACCCTCTTCCAAAATCCTCAGAAGAATCTTCACCAGAATCTTCTTTTGGACACTTGAAAGCAGAGATCTCTGTATGACTCAGCACATACCCGTGGTGGGACACTTCTCTTGACACTGGACTAATAATATCCTGGACAATGCCTGACTTTTCACTGGGTTCACCCTGTACTGGTCAGAAACCCTGAGCAGCACCTGACATTGGCTGTAGATCTACTTCTGTCCTCTAGGTAGCAACAGTGAGACATGCAGGAAATAGATATAGAAACCTCACTTTGGCTAAAATGGAGAAGTAGACTGATTTTCACCTCCTGTTTCAACAGGCTTTCTGGGGTCCTCCCTTTTAACTGCTCTATCTCACCTGCTGCTTCTAGAGACTGTTACCAGAAACAGTCTGTGCAGTAACTGTGATACGCTCAGGAGGCCACAAGACAGGCCTGAAAAGCCTCACAAGATATCCTCATCAGAAATTTCTAGCTGGGCAGATGATGGCAGGTTGTCACATCCCAGGCCTACATTTCCCTTAGAGAAAGGTCAGTATTTATCTTAGGTGAGCCCTGATCCATTTGTGTGCATCTTGGACAGTATAAGTTTGACACATCAGAGTGATTATCTTCTCTGAACCATTCACATCACAGGGTCTGGGACAAGTATATGAAACCACAGCATCCTTTATGTTTTCTGGCCCCCTGCACACCTTCTCTGTGTCCTGTAAATGCTAATCATCCTCTACCCACCAATGGAAAAATATGTGTGTCTCCATTTTGCCCTTTTTTCCCAATTCTGGAGATTTCTCTGCTATGTTCCCTTTCACCTCCTTCTGAGTTTTATCCAAATTTTATCACCTACTTTGATGATAATGTATAAAATAAGCTGAAAACCTGCCTTTCTTCAAAGTATTTGAGTCCTGTGTCCAAGGTATATGAGGTCAGTTTGGCTCAGATGAACTCATTACATTGCTATACAAGCTTGGACTATTTTTTTACCTTGAGAGAGTCTAGGAGCACCTCCTCTCCCAGGGATTTCTGTGTTGGTCTCTGCTCCGTGCCTGGCATCATCCAGGGGCAAGTCTGGTGAGAACAAGAAACCTGCCCAGGGATAACTCAGAGGTTGTCTCAACAGCCAGCAGCACAAGGGCAGGTCCAACAAACAGACTTAAAGAGGAATGGTCCACCTGAAACTGTTTCTTGAGAACCAGGCAGCCCACAGGCACCTGACCTTTCACCACAGTCCCTTCTTCCTGGAACACAGAGAGGATATCTCCCACTTCACACCCAAAACTGCATGTCCTACTGAGAATTCTGGTTTTGAGTTTTTGTCCCTGGAAGCAAAAGCCAGTCTGGTGACAACCTGAGATAGAAGAAGGGTCCCCTCTGCAATTATCACCCAGCTTGACCACTTCTCATCACCAGAATTATTTCTGTTACCTTCATGTGGGAAAAAATAAAACCAGAGAGCTTTTGAGAACATGGGGAAGACCTGGTGCTTAGCTGGATTTCTGTGTCACAAATAATCCCCCTTTTTGATAACATCTGGGCTCTCTGCCTGGTGCTGACAGACCCAAGCTAATGACACAGAAGAGGTTAATGCTGGCATTAGTGAGTCATCCTCTTGAGATACCTGTGTCCCCATCAGCCTTGGGATTCCAAGTGAGCTCCACAGGCTATTAACAACAACTTGTCAACAGAGCTTGTCAGATACAGACTATTTGGCCCACTGCATCCTGTCAGAATCTGCAGTTTAACAGAATTTGGAGACTTCCCCTGTGCACAGGAGAGCAAGAGAGGTAGTTCTACTTTCACAAGAAGGGATCTCATTCTGAATAGACACCCACATTAGCTGGACAGCTGTTTGAGCTGCATTTTTAAGGTGTCATCTGGGCATTGCAATGTTTCACAGGTGATCTGATGCAAAGCAGGAGTGAATTCCTTGTGACAGGTTTCTGTGACTTAGCTCAAGAACTCCTGCTTTGAAGGGAAGAGTCAAATGTGAGAGAGAGAGGCTTTGGGAAAGACTACTGGGCATCTGACAGGAAACTGTGGGGAAACCCCTAAACCCAGAAACCCCAGGCTTGTGGTTTTCCAAATACAGCATGACAGAAGATGTTTGTGTGTGTGTTAATGCATGTGTGCATGTGCTTACACGTGTTTTTGTGTGGTGTTGAGAGGCCTCAGGAGTACCAAATTATAGGAGGGTGGTACTGGTTATAGGGGAAAAAGTTGGCAAAAACTAGAGCAGGGAGTGGGATGGTAATGTGCATACTCCCTGCCCCCAGCTCACATTACAAGAATGGTAAACTTGAACTAGAATAAAGCTCAATGCACAGGTAGGGCACACAGCAGATTGCACTACTTTGGACAGAGGTGCCTGTGAGCCTTACAAAACCTCAAGCTTCACTCAAAGAGGCAACCACAGAGCCAATAACATATGACATGGGATCCCTGTCAGTCTCTACCCACAGAAGACTTTTGCAATGGCAAAGGCTCCTGCTGGTTGGTGAGTAGGAGACAATTCCTTGGGGTAGTAGACTAAGGATCTGACACACAGACTTGGCTTGGATCTGCTGAATAGACCAGTGCTCTGAGAAAAGAGGGAAGATACCTGTTTTGACTTGAGGGTAAAGGAAAAAGAAGCAGAGTAGGATGGGGAAGGGGGCTCAGCAAGAGGAAATTCTCATAATCTGGAAGTGGTGAGAGGAAGGAAAATCTCAATTGCTGTGCATTTCCTATTATTCATCACTGAGTATTGAATTATGAAAACTGGTAATAATAATAATAATGACTTATTATTGACAGCATTTCTGGGGTCAGGAAACACCAGAAAAATTTAATCAGGGGTGCTAAACATTGTCTTTACTGCTAACCTCAGAAATGAGCAAACAAGCCCCGGGAGTTACAGGACTCATTCATTCATCCCCATGTGTTTTCAAGCTGTTGTAGTCACTGGAGGTACTAAATCAGACAAGCTCTGCTCTCAGAGAGGGACTAGGAAAGGCATGTAGATGTGAGGTCAGGTACCCACAAGAGCCATGAAGAAAAAACAGAGCAGGACAGGTCAGAAAGTGAAGGCAGAGAATCTTTAGAGAAGGTGGTCAGCAAACGTGTCTTTTAAAACTGCCCCTGAGTGTCAGCATTGGTTTAAGCACAGTGTGGAGGTGAATGAGACAAACACCTGGAGAATAGTATTTGAAATAGAAAAAATGACAGCTTCAGAGGTGCTGAAGTAATGGGGGCCATGCTGTTGACCTTGTCCATGGGAGTCATACACTCACCTGCAGACCAAGGCTGAGAGATAAAGAGATCTGCTCAGAATTCAGGAACCAATATATAGATACAAAAATTGATCCATTCTTTTCTTTTTTCCTAGTATCACTCTTAACCTTTTGGATACTGCCCACCACAGCCCAACTCAGTATTGTGTCAACCTACTGTGCCAAAGGGGAAGATGTTGTTCTGCGTATCTGCAATAAGCCTTCTGAGGTTGTAGCCCTCGTGTGGTACAGGGGGAACGGCGTGGATAAAAATAATGTAATTGCATTTTCTATTATGACATTAAGTTTCCATTTAACTGGTCCTGAAAACAATGGACAAGAGATTATAACCTATGATGGATCCTTGTTATTGAAGAAGGTTACCATGAAGGATGCAGGAACATACACTGTTGTGGCCTACCTTCCAGATTCAAAAAAGGAAATAGCATCTGGGCAACTTGATGTATATGGTGAGTGATTGCTCCTTGATGACTGGGGGTTGGGAGGGGCGACTCCTACTTCACACACAGGACTGACAGCCCTGGACACTACCTCCATTCCACTCTGCATTTTGTTTCAGGTTCAGTTTTGACATTTAATGCAGGATACACAGAGTATAGACAAACATGTTAAGATCTCAGTCTCCTTCCTAACTTGCAGCTCTGCAGACAGTCACTGAAGGCAGAAGGGTCAGTCTGATCAGAGTAACTCAGCAGAGGGAAAGCAATCTCAGTTCAGCTCCCTGAGCATGATTCTATGAACCTGACCTGAGGCTAACCCTGCTATAATAGGTGAGAGCATGGTCTGAGAGTCCTTCTGATATTCATACAAAGCTCAGCTCAGCAACCCCTCCCCAGAGCCCTGTGCCAGGTTTCTTGACTCCAGGGACACAAGTCAGCCTGTGCCAGTTTGGTTTTGGCACATTGAAAGGCCTGAGTGTGTAACAGTTTAATGGGCCTGAGTCACAAGGCTACTGAGTCTGTCACCAGTCCTAGCTCAGGACCAAGAGTCACTTTCATGGTAGAAATGGAGTTTGGTATAGCCCGAGTCTGTGTGTGGAAAGCACAGTCAGACAATGTCTCTGGATATTAGATGACTGTCCTGGGGGACTTAGGAATGTTCGTGAAAAGGTCAGCATCTCCAGAAAGAAACTGAGCAAAAAAGATGCTCCTGGAAAGTCCCCATCCACCAGGGGTCAGCCCAGACCTATAAGAGATCTGGGAGTCCATCAATAAGGGATGCTTCATTTGAGTAGCTCTTCTATTTCAGGATTTAAGTCAGATACTGACCATACTTTACAGTTAATACACTGACAACCTTCTTCACTGAGAATAAACTGAGGAACAGGGTGATACAGTCACTACAGCAGAGTCACACAGAATATGAGCAGCTCATCAGAGTCACTCTGGGCTGTCTGTAGCCATAGACTGAATTTTTCTACCTTGTGGACCATAGAAGAGGGTCTTTGGATTCTAAACCAAAAAAACTGGTTCAGAGACTTTTTTATTAGGTGTCCTCAGCTCATAGGAATAAAATTTGGTCTATGAGGTGAAAAAATGGAGACATAATCTATTTTTACTCTAGAACCAAACAACCTGCAGTAACAATCAGAATCACTCTATTGATTTCCCAGGCATCCCCCTCAGGTGGCCTATTCACAACTCCCTGCACTGGATTTGACATCACTTATTTGTTTCCTGTTTGGGTGAAGTCTCTCCAAGCAGTTATAAATAAAAGAACTTTGTCTTCTCTTTCCTTACTCTACCCCTGAATCCAGCTCATGGACCAATAAGTAACAAACACTCAGTTATTGTTGAGGAATTAGGAAGAAATAAATGGGGAATAAGTGAATGATTGAATGAATGATCCAAAATCACTTCTGAACCTGGAACCTGGATACAAAGTTGTTTAAATTCTGGCCATGGGGAACAGGTTTTCTGTGTCTCCAGGAACTAAGGCCATCATCTCAGACCCTTTTCTTTTATTTCTAAGAAAATAGTTTTTCTTGCAATTAGTCTTAGGCCCTAAAGTATTCATCATTATTTTCACACAGAAAATAATTTTAAGTTTTTTCACATTTCTATCTCTTAGCCACCTGAGACAAATTGCCAGAAGGACCAGAATTTCAGCAAGTCCATGCTCCACACTTGCTATAAGACACTCATTTTGCATTTTCAAAAGTACCCTCCTGCCCTCAATGACTTGAATGGTCCAGAGCAGAGCACATGATTCTGCTGCCATTATCAGGTTGCTTGTTTCTGGACTTCATGTGTCATTTCACTCAAACCCCAGTCTGTAGGATGTCCTGGGAAATGGTGCCCCATAGAAACACACCTCAGCTGGGTGACAGAAGTCTGAGCAGCTGCAAGGAAAGGCTTCTGGTCAACCACGAAGTCAGGTGGTCTGGGGAATATTGTGTGAGCTCTGGGCTGTTATGTGTGGCCTTTATCATATGAATAGTTTTTTTCAATTCCTACAGTCAATGTCTTGTTAAAACCTTAACTACTTCCCTTAGAGATTAATTATACTATGATATTGACTCAGTTGGCGAGGAAATAAAGTCTTGTTCAGAGTGAGAAGCCTTTTAGATAGAAATCCTCAAGGTGTATAGCCATGAACACTGGATTGGACCATCCTTAATGACTAATAATTTTTTTAACAAAAGCTGAATGCTTTTCAACTTGGTGTAAACTTTCCTTGGCCCCAGAGATGGACAAAGGTGGTAAGCTTGCCTTCCCCAAAGTATATAAATGTTTTCATAATGTATGGAACCTGATGCTTTGTGAAGTAAAAAAAAAAAAAAAAGTTCTAGAACCAGATCAACAAAACTGATGCGAGAAAAATTGTACCTGATGATGATGAGGTTATGAGCCATATGCACTGCAAAGGGGTTTCCTATGCTGCTACTACAGAGAAGAGTGAGGGAACAGGCATAGAATCCCACTGAGGTTACATGGACTCAGAGAGGAAGTGCAACTTTTATTTTACATGCTGTCAACTGAACTTAGACAATTTTCTTTCTGCAAATGTCAGGACCACACACTGGTGACCTTTACAAAGCTCACTGTGGACTGTGAGTGGTGGAAATCTCTAAAGAAACAGCATGGCTCCATGTCTCAAGAACATTCTCAAACATTCATGTTCTCTGTTTCTCCACAGAGTATCTGAGAGTGCCCATCCTCCTAGCTAGCAGCTATGGAGTAAGAGAGAATAAAGATAATGTAGTCTTGACCTGCTACACAGATGGAAAATCCCCCCAGTGGTTTTTAAATGGCACAAATCTGAAGTTCACAGACAGAATGAAGCTGACGGAGGATGGCAGAAGAATCACCATAAACCCTGTCATGAGGGAAGATGCTGGGGATTACAAGTGTAAAGTGTCCAACCCCATCATGTCTGCTGAAAGCCTGGGCCGTGAACTGAATGTGTATTATGACTGACCCTCCTTTCTTCCTCTGTGTTATTGAACTCTAAAGTAAAGTTCTTTGCATTATTATAATGTATTTGTCTGCAGGCAAATAGCTCTTAAAATATTTATATTAAGTCAATAAACTCTCAAAAATGTGAGCTGACATTGTCATTACCGTTGACTTAAGGTCACAGTTCAAACCAACCCCTGCCTTGATTTGGTCTCATCTGTACCATGTCCACAGTGGAGTTAACAATGTGTCCCTCAGAGAATGAGCAGTGGTTGTATGATAGCGAATGGGAGCAGGTGATGAGCTCACAGAAGAGCTCTGTCACTTCTCCATGCAAACATGGGGAGGCACCTGGTCACAGTTGTAGACAATACGAATGGATGAGAGAACCCCCATGTGGGTACCAACACTGGTCTTAGTCTTTCTCTTAGATACTTTTCAAAAGATTTCTAAAGTCTCCAGTATTGTTATTTATATGTCAGTAAAACTATTTGTGAATGGAACTAAAAACTATGGTACATTTACACAATGGAATACTATGCAGCGGAAAGAAAGGAGCTCCCACCTTTGTGACACCATGAATGGAACTAGAGAGCATTATACTAAGTAAAATAAGCCAGGCAGTAACAGACAAATTCCACATGATCTCACCTTTAAGTGGAACCTAATCAACAAAACAAACAAGCAAGCAAAATATAACCAGAGGCATTGAAATTAAAAACCAACTGACAGTAACCAGAGGGGAGGTGGGAGAGGATAATGGGAAAATGGAAAAGGGTTTTCAGGAAGAATTATAAATGACACATGGACAAACCAAGAGGGCATGGGATCAGGAGAGGGAGGTGAGGATGGCTGTGATGTGGGGGGAATGGTGGGTGGAAAAGGCAGACAACTGTACTTGAGCAACAATAAAAAAACAACACAAAAAACTATTTGAATAACTTTAGTACATTTCTGTTCTCTTTGTTAATAAGATGTAATTGGAACCTTTGGTATTAAAGTCAGGATTTTAGCTCAAATGCCCTAATTCAGACAAATGCCCATTGAATTAGAAATGAACCCATGCTTTATGAAGCTAAGTTTGATCTTTTGGTCTTTTGGTACCTCTTAGAGAAGAGTACATCACTCAAAGCTAGAGAGAATAAAAGTGAAGTGTGAGGGTGAACCTCCTTAACCTCAAGTGAACAAAACTCCAATCACATGTTTTATAGAAAAACCTTCATCAGAGTTAAACATAAAAGTACTTGAATAATACTGAAACACAACAAAAGATCTTATTCAGTAATAAGTACTGATAGCACAAAGATGAAACTGAGACATGAGTCAGGATCACTGGATTAGTTCTTCCTGAACATCTGTGGATAATATCAAAATGATAGGAGACTCAAGAGTTGGAAAATTTTAGTTGAAGGTAAAAAGTTGTAAACCTGGCAAGTAATGTATATGTTAAACCTTTTGTTTCAGAAACTGCAGATAGATAAGGCCCATCCTGGCTCCTGGGAAAATAGCCATCCACCTGGGGCATTGCTAAAGATTACCAGCTGGGGACAAGTGGAGGAATCCCGGCCTTTGTGTTCCAGTGAGAGACAGGTGGCCACCTGCCCCTGGGAACAGCTAACTGCCCAGGACAGGAATGTTGCAGCTGCTTTCACCTAATCCTCCCTGAATGTCAGGGCCCTCACTGCACCTTGTTTATTCCCTTATTCCCTGTTATAAAATGTCTGGCCTAGAAAGAAAAGACGAGATGGTCTGTCCTCCCTGAATGTCAGGGCCCTCACTGCACCTTGTTTATTCCCCTATTCCCTGTTATAAAATGTCTGGCCTACAAAGAAAAGACGAGATGGTCTGTTAGGGTATGAACCCGCCATCTTCTCAGATCCCCGGCCATCTGAATAAAGTGCCCATAAAGATTCAATTACTGTCATTGCTTATTGGGTTTGGTAGTGACAGACAGCCTGAACACCAGTGTATTTTCTGGTTTCATATATCAGCGGCTCTGTTCTGGGACAGACTTTGGGACTCTCCTGTAAGTCTGGGTATTTGGCAGGGAGTCCCATTGGCTGCCTCGGCTGAGAGGCCCCGGGAGTTTGGATTTGGAGAATTCCAAGCAGCTGCCAAGTGATTTCACTTGGGGATTCTTCTCCTCACTCCCATCACTTCTCACTGTTGATCATGTTTGATTGAATCACTGCACTTTCTGGTTCAGGTTAAAATCCCAGGTTATGATTTAGGTTGTCTGGTAAAGGTACATTTCTGGGTTATAGAGCTCAGTCTGAAAAGAAAAATGGTGCCCAATTTGGTTTGGGTACCCTCTGTCTGAAGGAGCTCTGTCTGGAAAAGGGCATCTTTTGATTTGGTTTTAGTACCCTGTGTTTGGAGGTCCAT